>JAVJIF010008228.1:0-182765 GCA_038442645.1 Agave tequilana
CAAATAGTAGCATGGCAGGTGGTCAGGTGATAACATACTAAATGGTCAGGTGATATACATGTGTTAAAAGGAAGCATACAACTAACAAGTCTGAAGCAATGACAAGTAGTAACATGGAAGTGACTCAAAGCCCAACGACCACGAAGGGTCGGCCACGCATGGTATACGATAAAGAAGCAAGCATATCATAAGCATGGTACAAGCACAAGATGAAGCTACCATAATACAAGCAATGTAGTGCAAATATGAATATGGAAATAAGAAGCGAAATACTCATCGACCGATGAAACGGGAAACTCAAATAGAGGCGAGACTACTCGCCTAAATCACCAAAGTGCCGAAAGATCCAATATCCACGGAAGCTCGGGATGCGCCATAACCTGTGATATAATTATGTAGAGTGAAGAGGAGAGAGAGAAAGAGAGAACGTAAGATGATGTTTGTCAAGTGACAAGTCAAGCATTACCAATACATGATATAAGGCTAGAGGGTAAGGTTCATATTCAAGAAAGGAATCAACTAAGACAACCAGCTAAAGTTAGTCGACTAGGATGGAAGAGTAGTCGACTAATAGAGGGGTTAGTCGACTAGGAAGATGGGGTAGTCGACTAATACTGTGATCCAGAGAGTTGGATTTCTGTTTCAGGAAAAGGTTAGTCGACTAGGGTCATATGGGTAGTCGACTAACAGACATGACAAGTCGACTAAAAGTTATGTTAAGTCGACTAAATCTGAGATACAGAGAGTTAAGGTTTCTGGTTTAGGAAAGGTTAGTCGACTAGGGTCAAGGGTGTAGTCGACTAAGGGTCTCTAGTCGACTGGTAATTTGGTCTAGTCGACTAAAACTGTGTTTCCAGAAAGGCTACGTTTCAACTAAGGGTTTCTAGTCGACTAATCTATAGGTCTAGTCGACTAATCGTCTGGAAACAGTAAACAGAACAGATTTTCTAGGGTTTGTGTTGATGATCCAAAAATCATAAATTGAAGACACAATTGAACATGATAGATAAACTTAAGTATACTAAGAATTAATCAAGCCTTGGTGATGAAAATTACTTACCAAAGAGTGGTTGATGATGGAAAAGAGAGTGGAGATGTTGGTGGAGTTGATGAAGTTGTTGGAGTTGATGACCTTGTGGTGGTGGTTCCTATGGTGATGAAGGAGGAGGAAGATGACCTTGGTGATCTCTTGGGAGTTGGTGGTTGTTGTTGTGGTGATGGAGATGAAGAGGAGTTGAAGGAGGTTAGGGTTTGTTGGCCCAAGGCCTATCACCCTAGTTTTGATGATGATCAACTCATGAAGTTATGATTACTAATGATCTTGTGTTTAATTAGTGACAGATTCCTTATCAAGATCTTAGTAGGTGTGGAGCTTCAACAAAGGATTTAAAGTCAAGTTGGAAGCTAGCACCGGTCGATTCACGAGCCTATGCATCAAGACCCATCTAGAGATGAGCTCGGTGGATTGCATTTGGACCAAGTCAAGAAGATGAGAAGCCTTCAAGTGAAGACTTCAAGAAGATGAAGACTTGTGTCTAGGTATAAGATTTGTATTTTTGTTTTAGTAAAAGATGTAAAGGATAGATAGTTGGTGGATTGCTCAAGTCTATATCACACACACACTCTTGATTAGAACTCTTGATTTAAAGTGCTTTCATAAAGATTTTTTTTTGTTTAGAAAAGAATTTTTATTTAGAACAAAGATTTTCTTTGAGACAAAATATTTATCTTGGATTTTGGTATTTCATAGTTCATATCTTTAAACCAAAATCATGATTAGAGCTTTATGTCAAAAACATAGATATTCCATCTTGATTGTGTAGTGGATCATATCCACACACACTATGCTTTAAAGTGTATCTTGTTTTTGTATTTGATGGAAATTTGGAAAACATGTTGTTTTAGAAAAACAGTTTTTATTATGAGCTAATATTTCCAAGTTACAAAAATAGACCAAATCATCTATAACATGTCTTGATTTTGTGCAAGCATGTTTGTTCTTCATAGTATATTGGTAAAACTATTTCTGTAGAATTTCTATGTATTTTTAGGATTTTATAAAAAGATTTTAAATCCTGTTTTCAGACCTGGACATTGGCTGACAGGCCAAGTCGGTCGACCGGACCGGTCGACCGATGTGCACAGCCTTGTGCACACTGCCAGCACAGTGGCCGGTCGACCGGGTCGGTCGACCGACCAGGAGAGCTTTTGCTCTCTGGAAATATCAGTCGACCGAGCCGGTCGACCGATAGAGAGTTTGCTCTCTGCTCCAGGAAGTCGGTCGACCGGGCCGGTCGACCGGAGGCTGCAACGGTCGGATTTTTGACCGTTGCCGGTCGACCGGACCGGTCGACCGTAGCTCTGACAGAACCCCAACGGCTCTATTTTCTGTCAGCCTATAAAAGGGGGTCTTGTCAACTGTTTTTGGTAGAAGATTTTGGAGATTTCTAAGCCAGTTTTTCCTAGACTTTTTCAGAAGTTTTCTCCACAAATAGAGTGCAAATACTTCCCATCTAAAAGGGATTTTATCAAGAGAGTGTAAAAGTGATTTCTTGTGTTTTTCACCATAGTTCTTTTCCTTGATTTCTCACACTACACTTGAGCATCCATTGAGCTATTCATCCTATAGGAGAGTTGTAGTGAGAGTTTGTAATTGGTGATCAAGTGTTTAGATCACCAAGAGATCATTTCTTGTTCTTTGAGAAGGCGGACGGTTGTGTTCGCGGTTTGATTGAGGGTCCTAGTGAGGACTTGGTGTTGTTGGGTCCTAGTGAGGACTTGTAGCTTGAGGTGCGGCCTCGACGAGCCGGTGGGCTTGTGGTGTGTAAGGGACTAGAGAGTCCGAGGGATTGTAGGTGTTGCGGCACCAAGGAGAGATCCGTTGGATCGTGCATAGTGGAAATCCTTCGTGTGTCGAAGGCGGGGATGTAGAGCAAGTGTGCTCGAACCTCGAAACAAACCCTTTGTGTTTGCGATTGCTCACTCTATCTCTCCTTCTCTCTTTGTCTTTTATATCTTGCATTACTTTATAGTCTTTATCTCTTATATGCATGATATACCCTTGTGCTCATAATTGCTATACTTGCTTGGGATTGTTGTTAACACTAGTATTCAACCAAGAGAGCCAACGCGGCACCTCAACCCATTCAAGGGGAATCTAGAGGAGCTTGTCCAGAGCCTCGCAAGGGGAATTCGGCAACACTCTTGTGTTATACATAAGTGTTTAATTAAAAGAAGTTTTATTTGGTCATCTTAGTTTTAATTCCGCATTATTTGTTCATAAGTGACCATTAGATTAGCCATCACCTATTCACCCCCCCTCTAGGTGATCTTACAATTGGTATCAGAGCTAGTGCTCTTGATATTGGGTCTAACAACCTAAGAGTTAAAGATCCTCTTTTAGGCTAATCACAAGATTTGTACACACACCATGGACTTCATGTCACCACCCACCTTTGACATCCTTAACATCCAAACTTGGAAGGTTAAGATGTCATTGTACCTCAAGGCCTTAGGAATTCATGTCTATCTTGCCACTACTAATAATGCATATTGTATAGATGGTAAGAATATTGAGGCTAATGCTAAAGCCCTTCATGCTCTTAAATGTACCCTAAATGATGATTATTTATCTAGGGTTTCTAACATTGAATCGCTTTTGTAGCTGGGAACATCATCACCTCCCTTGGCGAAAAGGATCTATATTATGCGGGAGCGATTCAGATGTTGGAAGCGACACCTCCAACAAGTGCTACATGGTCCAAGGGATAACCCCCTTGAGGTAACTTCCGAATCCGAGGATGAGGATGCTATTATGTCATATGATGAGCTAAATTCATTTTGCCAATTATTGCTTGAGAGATATGACATAATTAAAAGGAAAATAAAAATTTGAAAAGGATATTGCTTGCATGCATGTAGAACATGACTCTTTTAGAGATAACATTGCATGCTTGGAAAAAGATAACAAGAATTTGAAAAGAACATTGATTGCATGCATGTAGAAAATGATTCTTTTAGAAATAAACTTGCATGTTTAGAAAAAGAGAATGAAGATTTGAAAAATGAGAATATTTCCTCAATGTCTAAATTGAATATTTTATGTGAAGGAAATACGATTTTGAAAATAAGATTGATTTGGTGGAAAAACAAAAGGAAGTTGTTTTTCAAGAAAATAAATCTTTGAAAAGAAAAATTTGTGAAAAAGAAAAAGATTTTGTTTCACAAAAGAAAAAGAAAATTGACTCTTCATCTCATCATGCTTTACATACCACCACTAATGAGATTGAGAATTTGAAAAATAAAATTGATAATTTGAGCTCTAATTTGAGCTCATGTGCATTCAATCATACTAGATTGGAATCCTTGTTTCAAAAGAAACAAGTTCCTCATACTCATGCACATCATCATCATGACCATGCTTATGATGCACATCATGCTCACACTCCCACTCATAAGTATGCTAAGGTGTACACATGTACACATTGTGGCCGCAAAGGCCATCTAAGAAATTTTGTTATGAAAGGTTAAATGTTCTTATTTTTGATAAAATAAAAATGCTTGGGTTCCTTACAAAGCTAACCCCATAGGACCCAAGAAAATATGGGTACCAAAACCCCACCTTTTGCTTGTGATGTAGGTGAGGGCTCTCTCAAAACGTGAGAGGGATGGTACCTTGGTAGTGGATGCACTTGGACATGATGGACATACTTTGGGTTGCATCGCTATCAAGGAGCTTTGGTGGATCAACCACCATGCTAGGAGCTTTGGAGTTGGTAACAATTTCTAAACTCCTATTTCATTTATGTACATGCTTGTTCATTCATAATATTCATAGCATGTTCATATTTTAAGATTTTTGTGCTTCATGTGGCATTTACATGCTTAAATGTAGAATGCGTCAAAACTTGCATTTATAAATATATGTATAGT
This sequence comes from Agave tequilana, assembly GCA_038442645.1. Classification (NCBI taxonomy): domain Eukaryota; kingdom Viridiplantae; phylum Streptophyta; class Magnoliopsida; order Asparagales; family Asparagaceae; genus Agave; species Agave tequilana. Next base: position 4,933 of record JAVJIF010008228.1, read on the forward strand.
GAACTACAATTGACTAATATATTTTGGACTTCATGCTCATTTGTATCCACTATATGCATGTGTATAGGCTAGTTTTGATGATTCGGTCATTTATACTTGTTATGCCTATCTTTGATTTTACTTCATGTATATGTGTGTTTAATTCAAATCTAATAAATATACATGTATACCCGTGAGTCTCTAGCTTTCATGCAAATATTTGATAGACTCTTTTACAATTTTGGGATATGTATGTGTATTGTAAGATTTGTATAATTCATACATATACCATGAAGATTGTAGTTTTTTAAAAATGATTTTGTGTTGATTTGATAACAATGATTTCTATGTGATTTGAACTTCAATGACAACTTTCATGAAAACTATTTACATAACCTTTGAACACTCATCTTTTATTCAAAAATATATTTATGAGCTTTATGGACTATGAGTGCTTGGATTTTTATGTACTTAGTCTCATTCATGAAAACATATGATTTGACATATTTGAAGGATCTTTAACTAGTTTTCAAAAACAATTTATACTAGTTATGTATTCTTCAAATAGTTTTTGAGATTGTCACATGATTCAATTTTCTTAAAATTTAATGCTTCATGATTTGAATATTAGTTTATATGTTAGTTTTTGTCAACACTATGATTTATACTTGAACATATCATGGGCCTCAAAAAATCTATTAGTAAGTGTGCTTAAATGCTTTTTTGAACCCTTGAAATGTACTTGTATTGCTTAGTTTTGATGATTCATACATATTTAAACTTATGTTCACCTTTTGGATTTGATTTATGATCATGTGCCTTTTATTTCATGTATATGTGTGTTTTGTCAAACCTTAAAATATACATGTATAACTCTTGAGTCTTTTGCCTTCAATGCAAATCCATTCATATAGACTCACTTGAGTTTAAGAGATATGTATGTATATTTCATGTATTGTCAAAACATACATATATCTTGACATATAGATTTTGTTTTCAATGATTTAATAAAAAAAAATGTGAGATGATTTTGATGTTTGTGATTTTCTAAGGAATATTGTACCTTATTGCCATTTTCATGATGCCATGTTTCACATAACATTAGTACACTCACTTCTTTTGAAACTATTTGGACTTTATAGATTATAGTGTTTGAGTGTTTTGTGTTTCATTGCTATTTCATGAAAATCCTTAGATTTATTCCTTGATAGAAGGATTTCGTACTAGTTGTTAAACACTCTCATTTAACTAGTTCGAATTCTTCATGTGTTGTTAATGCTAAGCTTAATTCAAATCTTATTTTTCAAGCTTATGCATTAGATTTTAAAATGGTATCAATATTTTTTATTTGATATCAAAGAGAAAATTCAAATTTGTTTGATAAAATAGAATTATGATTTTGTTTGATGAAAAATTCAAAATTTTTGATTTGTATTGCCCCTCCTTGACTTCTTTATTTTTGACATAAAGGGGGAGAAAATTTGTTGATTTGATTTTCCTTTGAACCTTTTGTTGATGATTGACAAAAAGGGGGAGAAGTATTTGTGTTTTTGTTTTGATATATATGCATGATTTCCTTGCTTAAGGGGGAGAAGTATTTGTCCTTCTTACTTAAGGGGAATTAAGATTTGTATTTATGCATATATATTTTGTTTGCAAATAGGAGAAAAAGATTTTGTTTTTGTGTTATCTCCATTCATTTGCATACATGTCATGTGCTTCATTGTCATATCTTTATCATTTATTTGATATGCATGAGTTAAGGGGGAGCTTCTTTGAAGCTTTACTTTAATCCATGCATATATAACTCCATGAGTTTTGTCATTATCAAAAAGGGGGAGATTGTTGGCCCAAAGGCTATCACCCTAGTTTTGATGATGATCAACTCATGAAGTTATGATTACTAATGATCTTGTGTTTATTAGTGACAGATTCCTTATCAAGATCTTAGTAGGTGTGGAGCTTCAACAAAGGATTTAAAGTCAAGTTGGAAGCTAGCACCGGTCGATTCACGAGCCTATGCATCAAGACCACATCTAGAGATGAGCTCGGTGGATTGCATTTGGACCAAGTCAAGAAGATGAGAAGCCTTCAAGTGAAGACTTCAAGAAGATGAAGACTTGTGTCTACGTATAAGATTTGTATTTTTGTTTTAGTAAAAGATGTAAAGGATAGATAGTTGGTGGATTGCTCAAGTCTATATCACACACACACTCTTGATTAGAACTCTTGATTTAAAGTGCTTTCATAAAAGATTTTTTTTTGTTTAGAAAAGAATTTTTATTTAGAAACAGATTTTCTTTGAGACAAAATATTTATCTTGGATTTTGGTATTTCATAGTTCATATCTTTAAACCAAAATCATGATTAGAGCTTTATGTCAAAAACATAGATATTCCATCTTGATTGTGTAGTGGATCATATCCACACACACTATGCTTTAAAGTGTATCTTGTTTTTGTATTTGATGGAATTTGGAAAAACATGTTGTTTTAGAAAAACAGTTTTTATTATGAGCTAATATTTCCAAGTTACAAAAATAGACCAAATCATCTATAACATGTCTTGATTTTGTGCAAGCATGTTTGTTCTTCATAGTATATTGGTAAAACTATTTCTGTAGAATTTCTATGTATTTTTAGGATTTTATAAAAAGATTTTAAATCCTGTTTTCAGACCTGGACATTGGCTGACAGGCCAAGTCGGTCGACCGGACCGGTCGACCGATGTGCACAGCCTTGTGCACACTGCCAGCACAGTGGCCGGTCGACCGGGTCGGTCGACCGACCAGGAGAGCTTTTGCTCTCTGGAAATATCAGTCGACCGAGCCGGTCGACCGATAGAGAGTTTGCTCTCTGCTCCAGGAAGTCGGTCGACCGGGCCGGTCGACCGGAAGGCTGCAACGGTCGGATTTTTGACCGTTGCCGGTCGACCGGACCGGTCGACCGGTAGCTCTGACAGAACCCCAACGGCTCTATTTTCTGTCAGCCTATAAGGGGGTCTTGTCAACTGTTTTTGGTAGAAGATTTTGGAGATTTCTAAGCCAGTTTTTCCTAGACTTTTTCAGAAGTTTTCTCCACAAAATAGAGTGCAAATACTTCCCATCTAAAAGGGATTTTATCAAGAGAGTGTAAAAGTGATTTCTTGTGTTTTTTTCACCATAGTTCTTTTCCTTGATTTCTCACACTACACTTGAGCATCCATTGAGCTATTCATCCTATAGGAGAGTTGTAGTGAGAGTTTGTAATTGGTGATCAAGTGTTTAGATCACCAAGAGATCATTTCTTGTTCTTTGAGAAGGCGGACGGTTGTGTTCGCGGTTTGATTGAGGGTCCTAGTGAGGACTTGGTGTTGTTGGGTCCTAGTGAGGACTTGTAGCTTGAGGTGCGGCCTCGACGAGCCGGTGGGCTTGTGGTGTGTAAGGGACTAGAGAGTCCGAGGGATTGTAGGTGTTGCGGCACCAAGGAGAGATCCGGTTGGATCGTGCATAGTGGAAATCCTTCGTGTGTCGAAGGCGGGATGTAGAGCAAGTGTGCTCGAACCTCGAAACAAACCCTTTGTGTTTGCGATTGCTCACTCTATCTCTCCTTCTCTCTTTGTCTTTTATATCTTGCATTACTTTATAGTCTTTATCTCTTATATGCATGATATACCCTTGTGCTCATAATTGCTATACTTGCTTGGGATTGTTGTTAACACTAGTATTCAACCAAGAGAGCCAACGCGGCACCTCAACCCATTCAAGGGGAATCTAGAGGAGCTTGTCCAGAGCCTCGCAAGGGGAATTCGGCAACACTCTTGTGTTATACATAAGTGTTTAATTAAAAGAAGTTTTATTTGGTCATCTTAGTTTTAATTCCGCATTATTTGTTCATAAGTGACCATTAGATTAGCCATCACCTATTCACCCCCCCCCTCTAGGTGATCTTACAGGGTTTTGGTGGAGAAGAGATGGTGGAGAGAAGAAAGGAAAAATGAAATAGAAATGTAAAGGAAAAGCATTTATATGTTTTGGATTTTATGAAGGAGATGCAAATCAAATGGAAGTGAGGGGGTTTTGTGTAAAAAGAAGGGGAGGTGAGGTGTCTCTCAAGTGGACACTTGGCCGGCCATGAGAGAGGGTGAGGTGGAGTGATAATAATGAGGAAGTAGGTGGGAGTTGGTGGAGTTTATGGAATTTTGGAAAATTGGGGAAATTGGAAAAGCTTTAGCTTGTGGAGGAAGGAAGAGAATTAAAGGAAAAGGAAAAAGGAAAAGAAATTATAATGAGAAGATATTTTCTCGGGAGAGAAGACGAAAATAATGGAAGTGGCGGATTCCCGGGATTAAGTCGTGGATGCGGAAATCTTTCGGGAAAATACCGGAATCGTCCAAAATTCAAGTATCTCGGAACGACCCGAAATAATTATCAAAAATTAAGAATATTATATTAAGTATCATAGTGAAATCCGTGTTAAGAAATACTTTATAGTTTTAAAACTAAAAATCCCGGAATCAGTTAACTAACGACTCCGTCGGAATTTCCATAAAATCATAAAATCCTCAGAAAAAGTATGTAGGTAAGAAATGTGATTCTAAGAAATAATGTCTAAAGAACTTTCAAGAAATTCCTAACTGTTTGTGAATTAAAAATCCTGGAATCGGTCAGCGGTACTGGCCGACACCGGTTTTGAAGATTTTCATTTTAATTCCAGAAAATCTAGAAAATCATAGAAAATATATAATATTGGAAAATGATATTTAAAACTAAAATCGATCAATTTTAATTATCAGAATGTCTAAATCGAATAATATACTATGATCGGGCCTTCGGTTCAGACTAGGGCTGACTCCGAATCCACGAATCCAAATCCAAGATAAAATAGCCATATAAGGAATTCATAATACAAAAATAAATACAGGAAACAAATCGAAAAATACGATCGAAAAATCTGAATACGCAACTAAGTACGTATTCCGGGAACGGGGTATTACAGATACACACATCATAAATTTATATATAGAGAAGACGTCAAGTTAACTACCCTTGCATATAGGCAATAAGCGTTAAAACGATATAAACACATTAAAAATTTTAATAAACTGATAGTAAATTCACAATAAAAAATTGTGAATAAACATAAACATAGATATCAGTTTAAGTCAAATAATTTTTCTCTTTTGTTGAAATAATCACAAACTAATGCATAAGCTAGTAAAAGATAACAGTTTATACATTAAAGCATATTCAAGCCATGCAAAAAGAAGATTGTACTAAAACATGTACGAAACATTCACGGAACATACAAGAAATATGCACAATTAACCAAATCATATATATGTATGTCAATTGAAATACCATTCATAATAAAGAGCGTACGTTTATAAATAAATAAGAATAAGTATACAAAAATCAATTATCATGAGAATCATGTGTATAACTCACTGAAATCACCAACCTACATGTATATGTTAAGAAATAGTCATTTAAGCGAAATAAGGCATGATCACCCAACCAGCACCCAACCAGCCTTTACTAAGGGTAGAAGTTTTCAAAATAATGACTTTAAAAATAGTTGAGTACAAATTGAAAATATTACCAATTGAAGAATAAAAGAACTAATTTAAAATAGTTTTGAAAACTAGTTAAAAATTTTTCAAACATAAACCAAGCATGTATCAATCTAGCACATGCAAGCTCATGAACACAAAATCTTAAGTAAATATAAAGGTGAGTGCACAAGAATCATCTAAATAACACATTCAAAAAATAACACATTAGGGTTCTAAAGAATTCATCAAAACTCATATGAAGTTCTTGTTCAAACTATTGACATATTGAAACTAGATTTGAAGACAAGAAAATCACGAAAATTCTTATTCACAGAAATATATCAAGATTAGTAAAAGCAAAAACTCAAATCATCAAATATCCACCAACAAGATATTCGAGAAGCACATGAGATAATCTTCAAGATATATGTAAACTTTATCAAAACTAGAGCATAAATATATCCAAACAAGGGTTGAGTCCACAATAGAGTCTATGACATAAAAAGTAAGTGACTCAAGGATACTACATGTATATCTCATAGTTTTAGTAAGGTTTACACATACATGAAGCAAAATCAATGAAAAATAATCTTATAGAAGATCATGCTTGAATCAAAAATAAATGCATCATAAATCGAATATATGTGCAAATATAAAAATAATCAAAACTAGCATGTACACATATAGCCAAACTACAAATCAGTACATGAAGGATATGAATCATGTTAAGATCAAGGGTCTATCTAAAAATCTGTATAAGTGCATTGCAAGTTTTAACAACAATTGCATTTAAACATACAAAAAACATGCAAATTATAATATATTAAAAATCATCAATAAAAAGCATATAGAAACAGTAAAAATGGAGGATAGAGATAGTTACCAACACCGATAGCGCTAATCTCTATTTCTCTAAATTTAGGTGGTCATCCCACCTAAACTTCTTAATAGAGATACATCTATGGATATGGTTCATTAAGCTTCAACTGCATGCACTATCAAGACATCAAGTCTCCCATGTCTTGTGAGAGCCCACACCTACATCAAATAAAAATGGTGTGAATTTTGGTACCAAAACTTTCTTAAGTCCTCTGGGGTTAGTGCCATTACGAACCAAAATATTTTTATTAAAATTTTAATTTATCAAAATAATATGCAGCTAAGTGACCTTTGCATAACAATGTGTATAATGATACACGTTGGCATACAATTGAGTATGATGTGTACGTGCATGTCGTGAAGCATGTGCATGAATCGGTGGAGCTTGTTTCTTTTGAAACAAGAATTCCAATCATTTATTGTCAAAAGCACATTGACCCAAAGTAGAGCCTAAGCAATCAATATTGTTCTTAAAACACAAATCTCATTTTCAGTAATAGGAGAGGAAATAATATTAGTGTGAGAAACATGAGTAGTATGAAAATCAAAACTATTTTGGAAGAAGTAGAAATCTTTTCTTTTTTCACAAAAATATTTTTCAAAGAGTCTTTTTCTTTTGAAATAAAAACAATTTTCTTTTTCAAATTTTATTTTCTTTTGAAACTAAAACAAGTTGAGCTTTAAAAGAATCCTTTCAATTAAAACAAAATCTCTTTCTTTGAAAACAAAATCAACTTGATTTTTTACAGAAATATTTTCATTCAAAATAACTTCCTTTTCATTTAAAATGAAATCAACTTTTGAAGATAAAAGTTCATTTTTTTTTTCAATTGTAAACTTTTATTTTTCAACAATTTGTGTTTTGCAAGTAAATCCTCATAAAATATAGCAAGCTCATTATTCAACATGTGTGCGTCCTAACTAGGGATACTAGCATTATCATTAAATGTACTTGCACAGTCATCAAATTTGGATTCTGAGTTTATATGAAGAGAGTTAATCCTTGAACCATGAAGCAAGCTTCGTCGGAATCATCTTCACTAGATTCTCCCTCACATCTTTTTAAGCTTGTTCTTCAAGAGAGATCAACGTGTCCCATACTGCAAAGGCAGAATCACAATTAGCAACCCTAAAAGATAATTATGGTGCAATCATAGCTTGTGCATTAGCCTTAACATAATTGACATTATCAACATATAATTTTTTAGTAGCGGCAAGATAAGCATGCAATCCTAAAACTTTATGATAAGCACACATTCTAATTTTTCATATTTCGATGTTAGAAACATCAAACATAGGTGGAGAAAGATAATCCATGTGTGTGTGAAATTAGAATGTGTAAAGCAAATATAGAGTTTAGCAAATCAAGGATCACTTCTTGATGGTTAAATTGAATATCAGGGGAACTAGTTCTGATACCAATTAAAAGTACATCAAGAGAAGGGTCAATAGGTGTAGTGCTAATTTAATGATCAATAATACGGAATTAAAACTTTTACACTGCACAAAAGATATCCAAAGAGTGAAGCCAAATTCTCGGTGAAGAGTTCTAGAACTTCTCTTCAAGATTTTCCTTTTATATGAGTTGAGGTGCTTCAATAGCTCTCTTGGATTATAGCAAGTATGAGCACACAAACAATATCAAGCATGTATAAATGAACAATAGTAGTGATGCAAGATATAAAGAGAGTAGAGTTTAGAGAGAGATAACCAAACAGAAGCACAAGAATTGTTTCATAGTTCGAGCACCATACTCTACGTCCCCGCCTTCACCTAGAAGGATTTCAACTCTCTCTACAAGGACTCCACAAAGGATATAAACCCGACATAGGAGGCACAAAGCAAAGTCACAAAGCCAACAATCATTGCACAAGAGATAGGCACAAAGCCAAAGTGCAAAGTAATGAAAATATTTACAACACTTAGTGATCACTAAGACCACAAACAACACCTCTCGCAATAAAAGATCCTAGAGAATAAATTTTACAATGAATAGCTCAAGTTTATAAGAAAATAAAGATTTTGAAAGTGAAGCAGAAAAGAAAACACTTGGTAAAAAACTTCTTGAAGGATATAGAAACTGGTAAATTAAAATTAGAATCTCTCAAATTTGTTTTCTTTAATTTTTCAAAACTTTAAAACACAATAGAGAGATGGATTTTGAGCGTAAAAACTTTTGAAAAACTTGTTGAAAAAATCTAATGGAAGTGAGAATCTTAGCTCTTGAAAATCTTGTATGAAACTCACCCAAAAAACCCCATATATATAGGCTAAGAAAAAACTAGCCATAGTGGGTCATAAACTGCCATAAATGGCCTGTCAGTTGACTGCCCCGCTCGACTGACCAATGGTCAAATTTCGGACTGGTAGAGCCGGCGGTCGACTGGGCGGTTGATAGATCGAAACCCAGTCTGTGCAATAGGTCAACTTTGAGCACAATTTTGAGGCCTAAAATATTAGAATTTGAAAATAAGTATATAAGAAAAATTTATGGATATTTAAATTATCTTTCTAATGAAACTAAATCAAATTGATCTGATATTAGAGTGATAAGTTATGATCAGAATTCTAAAAGGTGTCAAACCAGAAAACTGAAAGTTGTTTTCAAAACATGAACTGACTTCAAAACATATTTGACATCTTTAAAGTTTGAATCAAAAAATGATCAATGAACAAAAATGTAGCCATTGAAGTTATCTTTATATTACAATTTGAATCATATGGATTAAATATAAAAATAAAAAGTTATGGTTAAAATACTAAAAAGGTGTTGAGCAAATTAGCCGAATGGTTGGCTGACTGGTCGACCGAGAAAACCGAGAGCTCTGCAAATATAGTCGGTCGACCATTCAGTCAGCCGATCTCTACAGTGGTCGACTGGTGGGTCGATCGAGCTCAGATCCTTGGGCTTGGGTATATCTGTGCACGTCGGTCGACCATGCGGTCTATGAACACTGCTATCGGTCGGCCGCACGGTGACCAGCAGAGTCCAGAAATACAATTTGAGATTTTTAAATGAACTTTTGAAACCCAATTAAATTACAATAATTCCCAATAAATTTCATAAAAATAAGTTCATGTAAATACAATAAAGCACAAATATGTGATCAAAAATCACAATACATTATAAACATGTGAACTTGTTTTTGAGATGAAGAATTTCAATCTTAGAAACCAAAACCATATTTTCTGAAAACCAAACTTTTAAATGAAAACTAGTTTTTCAAAAGTTCATAAATACAAAAACTAGTTGTTTAAACATATTTGAAGCTCAATAGTGTTTGGATAAATAAACAAAATGATACGAACTTGATTTTGATGAAAACCAAAATATGAAACGTAAACCGTTTAAATTGAAACCAAACTTATGTGGGTGTGTGTAAGCTTGAGTAATCAAAATTAATCTATTCTTTACAAGAGATCTAAACTCACAATCTTTAAACTCAAGTCTTCTTATAGATCTTCTTCTCTAAGTAGACTTGATCCAAACTTGATTCTCTGAGCTAGACTCCTCCTTGAGTGCTTGATGTGATTCTTTGGCTTGAGCTCTTGGATCATCATATGATAGCTTCAACTTGACTTTGAGTCTTTTAATGAAGTTAAATATCAACTAAAATCTTAATCAATATCTGAAAGTTGAACACAACAAGATCATTAGTACTATAACTACATGACTTAGTCATCATCAAAACTAGAGTGATGGTCTTTGGGCCAACATGTCCATAATAAAAACATTCAATAATGCTATAGCAATATCATAGAGAATTGAGCATAAATTGTAGGACAAAAATGGTTGTGTGAGTTAAACTTTTTGGGTGATGCTTGATGGAAAAGGTGAATATATATCCTAATTATTTTACATGATGAAAAGCAAAAAAACACTCATTACTTCAAGGGAAATGTGGTGGAGATTTTCTGACATGATTGATCGGACAATCAACCTCGCACCACAAGAAAGAGGATATCTTGATTATTAGGTGATAATTGAAGATTTCAACAAGTAACAAGGCGAAGACAAAAGATTTTTATGTAAAAACTCAAATTAGAAAAAAACACCGAGAGGAGGGAGAGAATTCACTATAGTATCCCAAGATTACAATGAATTGTGCGAAATACTATTGTATTTACTACTTCTTTGATCTGATCCTCTCTCTCGATGGAACTCTCGTTGCATAAATACCCTATGGTGTTGTAATTGATGGCACAGATATTTTGGCTCTTCATAACTGCATGATTTGCACATTGTGAATCCCTCATAACTTCACAGATTATAGTGCCTGGTAGTTAGAATTGATATGAAAATAATCCACCACTATCCATAACTGCCCCCACTGAAAAGGGTGCTGAAACATTTAAAATATGGGGATAATCTTATAGTGTAATAGACTCCATGAATCAGGAAATCTTACCATTGAGTTGTATCTAGTGTGAAGGCGAGAGTCTTCATTATGGGCCTTTTGCTGTGGGGGTCGGGGCCTCCGACTAATGGAATGGTTCTGCCCGAGTTGAATATCTAGTTGAATGATCGATGAGGGACCTGGCTGTTGTGGATGTCCAAGAGGGACCTTCGGTAGAGTATGGATGTCGAAGAGGGGCCTGGCATTTGAGGATGTCAAAGAGGGAACTTGGCTTGAGTGTGGATATCAGAGAGGGACCTAGTAGTTGCGGATGTTAGAGAGGGACCTCGGGTTGAGTGAGGATGCCAGAGAGGGACCTGGCAGTTGTGGACATCGAAGAGGGACATCGGGTTAAGTATAGAAGGTCTGAGGCTTTCTCCTTTGACCCGCAATAGGCTAGCTGGTTTGTCAAGTTTGTTATTCGCTTGAGACGCTCCTGATGCAGTGGGACACGTGTCATGATTTTAACGAGGGTCAAAATCTTACCACTACAGAGGTCCTCCACTCTTCCGATTGCCGGAGTCGTGGGAAGGGAATTAGAAGAGCAAATCCTTTAGGTATGTTCGATAGGAAGAAATGGATTGAGCAAGAGTTCAGATTAAACCATTTAAGTCCTTGTGCTAATGTCCAAACTCTGGACATGTGTGTAAAATTACTTTGCTCCTTTGAATAACCATTTATAGAAAAAGCTATAACGGGTCGTATCCGCAGGGAGGGCTTGCGATGGAAGCGTTCACAGTTCTTTATGTTTTAGTTTTTGGGAAGAAAATTAAGATTCTTCTTTGTTCAAAAATTGAAAAACAAAACAAAGTAAAAAGAAAATGATGAATCTTTGTAGAGTTTAAAAAAAGAAAAATGGAAGCGAGGAAACGGAATGAAAACGACAAAGTTGGAAAAGAGAAGAATGGATCTTGTAAAAGAAAGTTTTAGAAAAGAGTTTTAATTCGATGGAAAGAAAATCATGACTAGCTAACACTCTACACTACTAACTTACTAATCTCGTTCGGTGACTTGTGCCTCATGTAGATTCATTGGCAATTGTCCATCTTGCTTTGGCAAATCAATATGTTTCCCCAAATTGTGGAGATATTCTCATCTTTGGCTAGGTGTCCTCCTTGGACCATCAGCTCCGAATAGGTTCACAAGAATGGAACTTAGAAAATTTAGATATGCTTAACAAGAATGTAAGATTCATTACATCATCAAAGCCATAGCAAATGCTAGCTTGAAATAAGAAGATAGTAAAATAAGTGTTAGCATATCAAAGTGATCCATCTTCATTTTCCATTAAGGCTCTTGTTAAAGAAACAAGGGTCTAAATGAGGCACATATGAATCATATGGAGGGGATAACAAAGCATTCACTAAAATTAGAAACAATACTCATCTTCATTAGGAATAAAAGACTTGTTAGCTACATGACTAGAAATGCAAACATCCGATGAGTCATATGAGTTAGTATCACCCAAGAGTTAGTAGTTAGTAGTGTTAGAAGTTAGTTAGTCATGTTAGAGGATTAGTTAGCCATAGAAAAGAAAAGCAAGAAAGAAGACATAGTAAAATAAGTGCAAGAAAATAAAGAGCTTGAAAGTAAATGGCAATAGAGCAAGAAAATTTGAGAAAGGAGAAATTGAGCCTTTGTATTTGAATGTTACTCTTCAATTATAGAAATCACTCTCTCTTTCTGGATCTAAAACGAGAAATGAAAAATAAAAGAGGCAGCTAAGAGAAAACCTAAAGAAATCGTAAATCCTCTCCTAAAATACTAGCTATCCTCTCCTCCCTTTCTGCAGATGCCCTGGGGGTTTTTATATAGGTCTCTGGAGCTGATCACTACCAATTGTGGCCGTAGAATCAATCGTTTGATCAACGGCCAGAGATTTGCCGCGAAAACGCGGCCAGAGCCGCGTTTCCGTAGGAAAATCTAGGCCGTTGTGCCAGCGATCGCTCTGACATTCTGTTATTGTGCAGGTGCCTAGCTGGAGCTTTTAGAAACATGAGAATATCTCCTGTTCATTACAGAATTGGGCTTCCTTAATTTGGGCTCCTAAAAACTCTTTTAATTCCTTGAAAAATCTAAGATTTGGGCCTTCTTCCCATTACAGAATTGACCTGAAAAATAAGAGAGGTAACCATTAAAAATCATATTTTTATTAATAAAATGCATGGCAATGTGATATAACATGATGCAAAATGAAACTCCAATCACACACCATACCTAGCTTTTGCTCGTCCTGAGCAAAATAAGCAAAGAAAAAGAGAAAATCCTAACTACATTATTACACCACTTTCATAGGTGACACGATTGCACTGAGCTCGTGTAACAAGCTGTTAAATCTCTATGTTACCCTAGAGGAGGAGTGTTGTCTCCTGAGGGTTTTTAGCGGATTGCACACACAAAATCCAAAGAAAAAGAAAAAAATGTTAGTGATTTTTAAAAGAAAAAAAGAGAAAGAAAGTTTATGATCCATTTTTGTAAGAATTTTGGTGATCTTTTGTTTTAGGTTACCCTAAACTTTTACTTCTTATTATAAGTCTCCATTTTGAAGTTTTGTCTTTAACTTAGGTTAAGTTTTTGAAAATAGAGAGAGAACTAGATTTTGTATCAAGCGTAACATATATACATTTATATGTACGAGGAATTGTTCTTAGACTATGGTACATTTATTTATATTTTTTATATTATATATATATATTTACACTTATTTATTTTCATAACTTCATTAGGCTTTCTAATTTACCCATGTAGCGAACCTTTTACCGATGACTCCCAGACCAGATGGTCTTAGGGCACCAGATGTGGCTACATCCCTAAGGTTCAAGGACTCGAGTAAACTAGGCCACGAATGCTAAGGACTCAACCCCCTTTAGGCGTGATTGGTTATGCTTCTTAAGGCACAACTAACCAGCTTAATTGGTGATCAAGATTTTATTAATTTCTAACACATTTATTTTTCTTTTTTCTTTTTATATATAAATAAAGGTACTAAGTCTTTGATTAATCCCTCAACATATAAATGTATATAATGCTTAGGAAAAATTCAAAATCTAATTATCTTTCTATTTTTCTTTCTTAATCTAAAGATCCAACAATTCTTCCTATTTTTGACTTTTATAAAAAAAATCCTAGTTTAGAATTTCCCTAATTCCTAAGATCAAGTTAATTCTTTAAAAATGGATCACAGAAAATATTTTTTTATAAAAAAATCAAAATCTATAAAATCCTAGAAAATCAAAATCTAAGTTGGTTCTAAAAATCAAAATCTTAAAAATGAAAAGAAAAAATCTATGTTTTTATCCACCCCCCATACTTATCTCATGCATTGTCCCCAATGTATGTAAAGAAAATACATGTATAAAATAGGTAAAAAAAAGATATCTCCCCATCCTTCAGCTCGGACCAACGGTGGAGCTTGTCCGGCTGACTGCGATCTCCGCAAACCCATCTCTAGGCGGTTCATATAAGTGGTTTGCTCCTCCGCCTGTTTTCTCAGCCCAACTTGCCCCTAAAAATTTTCTTCATGCCTTTCTATATGATAGATATGAAAGCTCTAGAATCAGTGGGTGGGGTCGCTGCCAAAAGGCCGGGTCATCATCCTTCTCTAAGAGTTCCTCAGAAGAGGACTTAGCTTGGGCATCTTCAGGCTGGACACTAGGGGTCCAGACAGCATGGAGACAACTATTATAAGCACATTGTCTGGTAAGAAGTTCTTACACAGACAAGTTACCAATACAGGATTTGAGTATTTGGCACTGCGTGTGCGCATGGAGTTGGTGATAAGACAATTAAAGATGATAGTGTTGATACAGACTGTGTGTTGCCTGGTCAAAAGATTGTGGATAATTTGCAGCACTGCCCTATTAAAAGAGGTAGTGTGGCAAGGCCAAGAATATTGCGTTCGATTCAGCGTCCAACGCAATGTATGTTACGAAATGTGGTACTGGCTTTAAGCCCCCTGTCTTATTCCATGCAGCGAGCCCCCATCATGGTCATGTACTCAATCAAAGGCAGGGGGTCGCTATGGTGCGGGTTACTAGGGATTTGCGTGTAGTCCTCTAACATGTCCACAGTGATAATGATGTCCCCAGTAGCCAAGTGTACCGTGAATTGGTGGGTGTTAAGATTAATTGTAGCTTGGTCAAGATTTGCATAAAATTGTTTAACAACCTCTAGGCAATAGTAGGCCTCATAGTCAGAATTATCATACACGAAGGTATACCAATTTCATTCTTTAATCCTATCCAAAATTATATGGCCATATCCATGAACATCACTAAAGACTCTAGAGAAATCTTTCTCAGCAAATACAGTGGGAGCCATGAAGTAAAATTCAAAGGAAAGGAAAGAAAATCACAAACCTCTCCCAAAATACGTGGGGGAAAATCAAGATCAGATTGCACAGAGCAATCTATAGAGTGATCTGCAAAGTGTGTTGGAGATCTAAGATCTACAGGTGAAGGCGACCACCAAAAAATTTGGCGGCGCACAGAACTCCCCAAAGCAGCCGCGGATGCGCGGCTATGGCTGAGAAAACGCGACAGAAAGAGGGATACAATGGCTGAAAAAATTTGGGTGGCGGCGCTCAGAACTCTCCTTCTCAGATCTACTCTCAAGATTTAGGTTAGGCAACGGGAGATGTTAAGAGAGAATTTATAGGGGCCTGAGAAGTGTGGGTTTCCTTATTTGCCCCTAGGTAAAAATGTAATTTAATTACCTAGGGTTTATTTCTGATTTTTATTGGTGAAAATGGGTATATATAGGAGGGAAAACCTAGGTCCCATTTAGCACTTAAGTCCTTTATTATTTTTTATTTTATTTTCTTGTTTTTCTTTTTAAATAATTTCTTTTTATTTTTTTCTTTTTTCTTTTTTTCTTTTTATTATTATTATTTATTTTTTTAAAGGTAGGTCCCAAAAGATTTATAATGAATACCAGGGAAAATTGAAGGAAAGGTCTGGTCACATGTAGAATGGGTCGCAAAGACCCAGTTCAAGAATCTCGTCTCACTCTGGCTCCGTGTTGTAGAATGATTTTAGTCTTTGGCCATTGACTTTGAAAATGCTAGCATTCTTGGGATCTGAAATCTCAATAGCACCATGAGGGAAAACGGTGTGTGCAAGATACGGTCCTGACCACCTGGTTTTCAGTTTACCAGGAAAAAGGTAGAGTCTAGAGTTGTACAACAGAACTTTTTATTCGGGGACAAAATTCTTTCGATTAATGGATCTGTCATGGAAGAGTTTCGTTCTGTGTTTAGAAATCTGAGCATTATCGTAAGCTTCATTTCATATCTCTTCTATCTCAGAAATCTGCAACTTTCTCAAGTCACCGGCTTTCTTAAAGTCAAAGTTTAGCAGTTTAATCGCCCACAACACACGGTGCTCAAGCTCCACGGGAAAATGACATGGTTTTTCAAATATAACTCGATATAAAGACATACCGAGGACAGTCTTGTAGGCGGTCCGATAAGCCCATAAAGCATCAACAAATTTGATGGACCAGTCCTTACGATTCTGTCTTACAGTTTTCTCTAATATGAGTTTTATTTATCTATTTGTAACTTTCACATGCCCATTTGTCTGAGGGTAGTAAGTTGTGGACAATTTATGAGAAATGGAGTATTTTCGCATTAGGGCTTCAAAAGCCTGGTTGCAGAAATGACTCCCATTATCACTGATTATTGCACGGGGGGCTCCAAATCGTGAAATGATGTTTTCTCTTAAGAATTTGATGATAACCTGATTGTCATTTGTTCTGATGGGAACAGCTTCAACCTACTTTGAAATATAGTCTACAGCTACAAAATGAATTGGTTGAAGTAAAACATAAGAAAGGGTCCCAAGAAATCAATGCCCCACAAGTCAAAAATTTCTACTTCCGAGATTGGTGTAAGGGGCATCATGTCTTTGCGTGTAATTCGACTCGTCATTTGACATTTGGCACAGAGTTCGCAAAAAAGTATGAGCGCCCTTGAAGAGAGTAGGCCAGTAGAAACTACTCTGAAGGACTTTCTCGGCAGTCTTTCATAGACCAAAGTGTTCACCACAAGCTAACTCGTGACAAAATATCAAAACGCTTTAGTGTTAGTCATCAGGAAGACACCTTCTAATGATCTGGTTAGGGCAATATCTGAATAGATACAGTTCATCCCAAAAGAAAAATCGTATCTGTGTCAAAAAGCGGTGCTTGTCCTGATCTGACCAATTTGAAGGTGTCCGCCCGGTTGCAAGGTAGTTTGCAATATTGGCATACCAGGGCTCTTTACATATCGTGAAGATGTGTTCGTCAGAAAAATCCATTGATTGGTATCATCTAAGTTAGTGCATTGGGAATCCTTGAAAGGTGATCAGCCACCACATTCTCAACACCTTTTTTATCCTTTATTTCTAAGTCAAATTCTTGCAAAAGGAGTATCCAATGAATAAGCCTAGCTTTTGCATCCTTCTTTTGCATTAAGTATCTGAGAGCGGAATGATCGGTAAAAATCGTTGTCCTAGACCCTAGTAGGTACTGGCAAAAGTTCTCCAATGCAAACACAACTGCAAAAAATTCCTTTTTAGTCGTCGTGTAATTGAGTTGGGCCTCGTTAAGCATCCTACTAGCATAATAAATCACATGTTGCCTGTTATCAATATGCTGTATTAGAACAGCGCCTATGGCATAATCGGAGGCGTCACACAAGATTTCGAAGGGTCTAGTCCAATCAGGCACTGAGATTATTGGTGCCGAGACAAGTCTTTATTTTACCTCCTCCCAAGCTTGTAAACATTCTTTATCAAATTTGAAGGGCACAACTTTTTCTAATAGATTAGTTAAAGGTCTAGCAATTTTGCTAAACTCTTTAATAAATCTTCTGTAGAAGCCAGCGTGCCCTTGGAACAATCTAATGTCTTTTAGGCTTTTTGGTTCGGGGAGCTTTTCTATCACTTCCACCTTAGATCTATCAACCTCAATCCCTTTGCTTGAAATTTCGTGCCCTAGGATAATTTCTTGCTTGACCATGAAATGAGACTTCTCCCAGTTGAGTGTCAAGTTTTTCTCCATGCATCTTTGTAAAAGCAGCTTCAGATGATGCAGGCACTGGTCAAAGTAATCGCCGTATATAGAGAAATCATCCATAAAAGTTTCGAGAAAATTTTCTACCATGTCTGAAAAGAGACTAAGCATGCAACATTGGAACGTTGCAGGAGCGTTGTATAAACCAAAGGGCATTCATCTTTATGCAAACATTTCAAAGGGACAGGTGAAAGTTATTTCAAAGGGAATTTGATTGTATCCTGAATATCCTTCTGGGAAACAATAATACTCGTGTCCAGCCAAACCCTCGATCATCTGGTCTATGAATGGAAGAGGGAAGTGATCTTTACATGTGGCAGCGTTCAGTTTTCGATAATCAATACAGACTGGAATCTTCGTTGGAAGACGAGTTTGTACTAATTCTTTCTTGTTATTTTCTACCACAATAAAGCATGCCTTCTTGGGCACAGCGTAGACTAGACTAACCCATTGGCTATTGAATATGGGATAAATGATCCCATTGTCTAGCAACTTAACAATTTCAGCACGGACAAGCACTTGCATGATTGGGTTTAGTCGACGCTGTGGATCGCTTTTTAGCTTTGCCTCTTCTTTTAAGTGAATTTGGTGTTGTACAATGGATGGACTGATCCCCTTTATATCATGGTCCAACCAATGGCTTCTCAGTTTTCCCACAAACCGCAAGAAGATCCTCTTCTTGCTGTTTCATAAGATGAGGCGCTATTATCACGAGGAAAGCTTCCTTTTCACCCAAGTACTAATACTTGAGATGACTAGGAAGAACTTTCAGCTCTAAAGAGGGGATATGATCTATCGATGGTTGTTCTTCTTGTAAGGGAATGATAGGGGTTGCATTTGTTGCCCACTCCACTGTGAATTCGATGATCTGATCAAGATTGAAGTCATCTGACTCCAAATCGAATTCATTGTCAGACTCATATTCCATCTCCTCTCGTGTTCACTTGTCAATCCTTCAATCAAGTTCACTTCGAAAGACTAGTCATCCAAGTCTCGAGATTGTTTTCCCAGGTGGAAAACATTTACCTCTTTCATCATATCACTGAAATTTAGACGCATAGACCATTCCTACAGTTTATGATGGCATTTGCAGTGGCTAGGAAGGGTCATCCTAGCATGACCGGGGTTTGAGCTTTCAGATTTTGCACGGGTTGTGTCTCCAAAATGATGAAATATATGGGGTAAATGAATTCCCCGACCCGTATGAGAAAATCTATAATCTCCCCCTTGGGAATATTTACAAATCAGTCAGCCAATTGTATAGTAACTCTGGTTGGATGGAGGTCGCCCAGCCCGAGTTGCTGATACATAGAAAAGGGAAGCAAATTGATGCTAGCTCCTAGATTAAGTAGTGCCCAATTTATTGTAGTCTGTCCTATGATACATGAAATGGTTGGACTCCTGGGGTCTTTATATTTCACAGGAATGGGCTGGGTTAACAACTCACTAATGTTATATGCAAGGAAGACCTTCTTGGCGATATTTGTTTTTCTTTTCTTGGTGCACATAAATTTTGCATAAGAAGGGACTTGTTGTATGGCATCAAGAAGGGGCACATTGATCTGAACTTGATTGAACATTTCCCTAATCTTCTCCATTTGAGCATTAATCTTATTATTTGCTAACCTATTAGGAAATGGCACAGTAGGCTTGTAAGTTTGCTCATCTGTTTTATTTTTATCATTGGACTTGGAGGTTGATGGTTGTGAACTTGAAGATAGATCATTTGGAGTTTGTGGTACAGTCACAGGAGATTTCACACTGATTTGTTGGAAACGGTTGATTAGAAACCTGATTGTCAACTTGTTTTTCGGATCTCAAGATATGAACAATGTTGCATTGTTTCGAAATTATGTCTTCAGCTTCATGATTAGGAAAGGGGTTCTTAGGATTAGGCAATGGCAGACTAGGTAGTGTTCCCTTTTGTCTTTCATTTAGTGAGTTAGCCAATTGACCTATTTGAACCTCTAACCTATTAATAACTTGGTTGTGGTTGTTTATCATTGAGGCCTGTTATTTGGATAAGATTTCAATCATTCTTTTCAAATCTGACATTTTCTTATCCGGATAATTCTGTTGTTGTTGTTGATATGTGGGCTGGAAGTTATGTTGGTAATTCGATTGAAAATTTGGTTTGACTCTAATGGAAATTGGGTTGAAGAGACTAAGCAGGGTATTAATGTGGAAGTTATTGCCTTGATTGCTCAGGACCAGACTGACTCCATGAAAAATTTGGATGGTTCCTCCATCTCAGGTTGTATGTCTTGGAGTAGGGATTGTAGTTGGGTCTGGCATATGCTGCATTCATATTTTCAGGGAATATTTGTTGAGCTTGGTAAACAAGACACTCCTCAAACAGGTGGGTGAGAGCATGGCAATAAGTGCAACCAGGATTGATCACTTGTGTTGGGTTGACCTGATTCACTGAGTTGGGTTCTCTAGCCTCAAGTAGTTCTAACCTCCTCATTAGTTGTGTGATTTTTGCCTCAGCAGCTATAGAGGACTCAATTAAATGCATACCAGTTTTGAAAGTTGTGGGGCTAGTTTTCTCAGGGCAAGACTCCCACTGAATGATTTTTTCTGCTAAAGCTTCATATAGGTCCTACCCCTGATCCTCATGCTTCTTTAAAAATTCTCCTTGACACATAGTCTAAAGGAGTGTCTTAGTTTGGTAATCTAATCCGTCTTAGAGAATTTGGCATTGCCAACACTTCTTTATTCTGTGGTGAGGACATTGGGCTAACAAATCCTTAAACCGTTCAAAATACTTTCAGAATAGTCATTTGTTTCCTGCCTATACTGCATTATGTTCTTCCTGATGAGGCAGTCTTATGGATGGGATAAAACTTCTTAAGAAAGACTTTAACAAAATCATCTTATGACAAAATAGAACTAACAGGCAGATTATATAGCCACTTCTTGGCTATGTCCTTAAGCACAAAGGGAATGAACCTCAATCTAACAGCGTCTTCCCCCAGTTGGAGAATTCACATCATCAAACATACTTCTTCAAACTCTCGAATGAAGAAATACGTGTCCTCAGATTCTAGGCCATGGAACCTAGGGAGTGTATTTATGAATTGAGGCTTCACTCAAAATTGTTTCCATTAGCCTTAGATAAAAGAATGCAGAAGGGAAGTGAAGTACGAATTTGATAGAACTTGTCTTGGAGAGAAATATGATTTGCCATGATTGGAAGTGGTGTGTGTGCAAATGTAGTATTCCTAACAAGTCTTGATGAAATAGGATCCCGGTACCACTCTTGTATGCACAACACAAGCAATGTTCACCCAACAAACAATTGAAAAAAGGAAAATAACAAGAAAAAATAAAGAAAAACAATCACCAAGTAATCTAGGATCCCTGGACCCAGATGACTCCTAACTGGGCGATTCTCTGAGGAAGGTTGTTGCTTGAATCAGACCACAGCTAATCAGCCAGGTAGGGCAAAATACGATGGGAGGCATCCGTATGTAAGCAATGGGCCTTAATTACACCAAACCACGATATCTTCAAGGCTTAACCTCTTAATCCCCAATATTAGACACTGATTTGACTGGAGTATGAATCAAAACAAGTTCTTATCACAGCTAATCTCTTATCAAGTCTGGATGTCCCTAGGGGCCAACGTCTATCAATTTTTATTTTAAGCTTGGGATTGTGAGTGCTTAGAATGCTGTTTTTGGGCTAAGAAATGGTGATGAAATCCCCACCTTATCTTGCTATTGGGACGGTGCCCTTAAAATTAATTTACGAAATGTACAGAATATGCAAACAAGATTCACTTAAAGCGATTAAATCAACCAAGAGATGAGTCCTATTCTATATGTTGTGCGCACGTACCTTGCTCCAGCACTCTTCAACTGTAAAGTAAATGAATTGAAAAGACACGTGCCTAGAATGCAAACGTCTAATCAATTTTTGAATTTTTCAACAAACTTTTTACTATTGATTTATTAGCAGGATCCTGGTGATGGCATACAAGAAATAAATATTGCAGCAAGCTATATTTTGCAAAGCAAGCAACCCTGCAACAAAAACTGTCAGTAGTCAACTCTTCCTTGCCGCGGATCCGCAGCCAGAGCCAAGCAAACGCGCAATTCAGAGGGTACTTGGTCTCTGCTTTCTAGAGCAGAGGCCCAAACCACTTATATGTTACTGTAATACCTGTTTTCTTGTTTCCATAACTTGTAACCTGCAATAGAGAAGAAAATTCATTTAGTTCCAAAAAAAACTTAACAAAAACTGTCGCCCTCCCCGGCAACGGCGCCTAAAATTTGTTCGATAGGCGAAAATGAATTGAGCAAGAGTTCAGAGTAAGAAATTTAAGTCCTTGTGCTGATGTTCAAACTCTAAATATGTGTGTAAAATTACTTTGCTCCTTTGAATTACCGTTTGTAGCAAAAGCTATAACAGGTAGTATCCACGGGAGGGCTTGCAATGGAAGCGTTCACAATTCTTTATGTTTTAGTTTTTGAGAAGAAAACAAAGATTCTTATTTGTTCAAAAATTGAAAAACAAAACAAAGTAAAAAGAAAATGATGAATCTTTGTAGTGTTTACGAAAAGAAAAATGGAAGCGAGGAAACGGAATGAAAACAGCGAAGTTGGAAAAAGAGAAGAATGGATCTTGTAAAAGAAAGTTTTAGAAAAGAGTTTTAATTTGATGGAAGAAAAACCATGACTAAGTAACACTCTACACTACTAACTTACTAATCTTGTTGGGTGACTTGTGCCTTATGTAGATTCATTGGCAATTATCCATCTCTTGCTTTGGGTAAGTCAACATGTTGTCCCAAATTATGGAGATATTCTCATCTTAGCTTGGCTAGGTGACCTCCTTGGATCGTCGGCTCCCATAGGTTCATAAGAATGGAACTTAGAAATTCACACTTTAGATATGCTTAATAAGAATGTAAGATTCATTAAATCATCAAAACCATAGAAAGCGAGCATGAAATAAGAAGCTAGTACAATAAGTGTTAGCATACTAAAGGGGTCCATCTTCATGTTCCATCAAGGCTCTTGTTAAAGAAACAAGACTCTAAATAAGGCACACATGAATCATATGGAGGGGGGATAACAAAGCCTTCACTAAGATTAGAAATAATACTAATCTTTATTGGGAATAAAAAGACTTGTTAGATACAAGACTAGAAATGCAAACATCCAATGAGTCAAAAGAGTTAGTAGTTAGTAGTGTTAGAAGTTAGTTTGTCATATTCGGGGATTAGTTAGCCATAGAAAAGAAAAGCAAGAAAGAAGACAAAGTAAAATAAGTGCAAGAAAATAAAGAACTTGAAAGTAAATGGCAATAAAGCAAGAAAATTGGTGAAAGGAGAACTTGAGCCTTTGTATTTGAATGTCACTCTTCAGTTACAGAAACCATTCTCTCACTCTCTCTTTTTTGGATCTAAATGGAGAAATGAAAAATACAAGAGATAACTAAGAGAAAACCTAAAGAAATACTAAATTCTCTCCTAAAATACTAGCTATCCTCTCCTCCCTTTCTGCAGAGGCCCTAGAGATCTTTATATAGGCCTCAAGAGCTGATCGCTACCAATCATAGTCGTAGGATCAATTGCTTGATCAACGGCCAAAGATTTGCTGCGGAAACGCGGTCGCTGCGTCTCCGGGACAGAATCTGGGCCGTTGTGCCAGCAATCGCCCTGACATTCTATTATGTTCAGGTGCCCGGCTGGAGCTTCTAGAACCATGGGAATATCCCCTGGTTCATTACAGAATTGGGCTTCCTTGATTTGGGCTCCTAAAAACTTTTTTAATTCCTTTAAAAATCCAAGATTTGGGCCTTCTCCTTCATTAAAGAATGGACCAGAAAAATAAGAGAGGTAACCATTAAAAATCCTTTTTATTAATAAAATGCATGGTAATGTGATATAAAATGATGCAAAATGAAACTCCAATCAAGGTACCGCTGAGTTCTTCTGGAATCCTATGCAAGTGAACTTCTGGTTCATTAATGTAGATCTTTTCAATTGAAGTGTAGATTGCATTGTTGGATGACAGCTGGCGTGCCGGTTAATCTGGCTTCTCGAAATTGGTAACTGGCATCATTTTAAATTATGGTGCTATGATGATAGAGATCGTGGAGAAACAATGATTGATATAGTACCTCTTTGGTTGACCAAAATTTTTAGGATATGATCCGATTTTCGGGATCGTGGACTCGAATTGGAATCGGTTTGGCTCTCCCTCTATCTATAAAATGGCAGAATCCCTCATGTAAAAGTAACCTCTGTCACCTCCTTCGAAACGTTTTGTTTCTAGATTTCTCCTCTGTTGTCTTTACTGAGCCACCATGGATCCTTCCATCCTCTTCATCAGATGGAGAAAGGAAAGGTAGAGAGAATGGTGGCCAAGCTTCCGATGTTTGTTTGGTGTGAAATGTCAGCCATCGTGATGATCCCGTCATGATACATTAGTCATCGTGACGCTCCCCCTAACTCCCCAACAATGCCGCGGAAACGCGGCTTATGCCGCGTTTCCGCGGCCAGGGTGTGGCCAGGTGGCCACACCCTGTTGGTGGGTCTATCTGGGATGTCCTTCTGCATTTATCTTCAGTTGGTTTCTTCGTTTGGGTCTAGGATTCTGACGAAATGGCATTTGATTCTTGGCTTTAACCGATCGATTCTGAGAGGATTCTTCTCAACCGGTTTTCAACCTCTTGATTTTGCCCTGATTTACTGAGTGCAAATTAATTCTGATTTAATTCAGAATTTTGGTGGGCTTTGGGCTCATTTCTCTTCATCTCCTTAAAGATTGGGCCTGCAAATAAATCAAACAATTAATTAAGACAATGCAGGCTTTTATTCTATAATAAGTATGGACATATGATATTAAATATGCAACATAGCGACCAATCACACCCCCATACCTATCTTTTGCTCGTCCTCGAGCAAAACAACTAAACTACACTAAGGATTATTATACCACTTTCGCAGGTCACGCGATTGCACTGAGCATGTGCAACAAGCCGTTAAACCTCTAGGTTTCCCCTAGAGGACGAGTTTTGTCTCGTGAGGGTTTTCAGCGGATTGCACCCACAAAATCCATAAAGAAAGGGAAATAAAGAGTTAGTATTTTTGAAAAGCATTTTGAAAGAGAAAAATATTTGAAATATAATTGTAAGATCTAAGCAATCTATAAGTTATAAGAAGACTGAATTTTTCATTCCTAAACTTAGTCTCTATTCAAAAATTTATTATCAATTAAAGTAAGGAGTCAAATTGTACTTCTCATCTAGTCTATTACTTTACCCTAAATCATATGCAACTTGTGACTGTGAAAATTTTGACTAAGGGTTCATTAACTCTAACTCTTATGCCTTATTTATTTATACATATATATTTTTTTGGTGGTATTATTCCTTAGTTCTATTAGGCTTTCTAATCTGCCCATGTAACGAGCCTTTAATCGATGACTCCCAAACCAAACGGTCTTAGGGCACCGGGTGAGAAAACACCCCAAGGACTTAAGGACTCGAGCAAATAAGGCCACAAAACTAAGGACTTTATTATATGGACCACTTTTAGGCGTGAACACTTATGCTTTATTAGGCACAAATATCCAGCTTAATCAGAGGATTATATATATATATATTTTTTCTTAAACTCATCTAATCATCTTTCGCATAAATACTAAGGCTTGCTTAGGCCAAAGCACGTAGCTAATCAATAATTAGATTTGTTTATCTTTTTTTTATTTTATTTTTCAAACTTGTCTAATCATCTTTCGCATAAATACTAAGGCTTGCTTAGGCCAAAGCACCTAGCTAATCAATAAGTAGATTTGTTTATTTTTTTTATATATATATATTTTTATAAGGCATAAGAATCTTTGTTTTTGAACCCTAAGTGTGTAAGTGTATGAAGTGTGCATATTTCATCAAGGTAAAGATCAAGACTAAATTACTTTGACAAATTTTCTTCCTAACCCTAAAAATCAAACAAATAATCATATTTTGACCAAGTATAAGAAATATGAATTTAGATTTTCCTATTCCTTAAAATTAACTTAATTTCTTACAAAAAATATGTCAAAATATTATTTCTATTTTCATAAAGTTTTTAATAAAAAAGAAAACCTAAGTTATGTTAGACCCTCCCCCACACCTATCTCATGCATTGTCCTCAATGTATGAATTAATGCATAGATGCATGAAAAAGAGGAAAGGGAAGAAAAATGTTACCTTAAGGTGGTGGTTCTGGTGGTGGTCTGATTGGTCCACGAAACGCGGCCCAATCAACTTTTCTTGGGGCTCGGAGGAACCCACCAGAAGTTTCACTAATATAACCCATTAAAATTATGAATCCATAAAGGATTTTTATTAAATATTTGACCCCATCTAATTTCCAAATTCCATAACTGATTTCAGAGTCAAATTTGTCAACCACCTCGTCCCGGAATGGAGTGTGAAAAGATAGAATGATTGACTTGGACTCAGGAAGGACAGGAACTAATACCGACTCAGGAAGGTGACTTAAGTCAAGTAAAGGTTCAAGAGTCGAAATAAGTTCAGGAATTGGGTCCAAGTCAAGAAATTGAAACTCAAGTCCACAATTATTTTCCAACAATGGAATGTGACTAAATGTTGGTGATTCAAGTTCATGAATGATAGGTGGGGGAATCAAAACTGACTCGAAAATATTACTCAAGTTTGATAATAAAACAGGAGTCAATATTGATTCAAAAAGTTGAACTGGATCACAGATTTGGGAATCTAGGTCACATATCTCATTGAGTTCAATATCAAAAAAATGAGAACATGCCAAGTTATCAATGGGATTTTCAAGATTATAAAATTGGTCAAGTTCAATATGATCATCAAAGATGGGTGATTCAATTTCATGATGAATTGGCACAGGATCCAATATTGACTCGGTAAAAAGATTGAAATCAGGTGTAGATACCGGAGTCCTTATTGAATCAGGAAGTAAAATTGAATCACTAAGTTCTAGTTCATGATCATATTCATTTTCAAGTTCTATTTCAGGCAAGGGATAACTTGCCAAACTATCAATTTCATTTGGAGTTTGGGCAAGTTAAAATGGTTGTTCTGAAATGGAATCTTGATTTCCAAAACTACATGACTCTTTGGCTCTAACAGAATGGCTAGTGACATCAGAACTGGTCAAACGGTGAGAACGTAGAGTTTGGACCATCATATCTATGTCACGATTACGAGCGTTTTGAGCCTGAGTCATAGATTCAAGCATCTTTTCATAGTTGATAGGTTTATTGTTTTGATGAAAAGATGAAGTGTTGTCTTGGAATTGGTTGTGAAATTGTGAGTCCATCAGATTTTGGGATTTTTGTTTGGACTCACGCATACTCATTTCCAAAATTGATAGTTTTCTATTTTGGACTGGTGGAACTGAGTATGAATCTTGAAAATATTGTGGACTAGGTGGAGAAGGGGACAAGTTGGTTGAAAATTATGCTCGGGGGAGGTGAATCCCCACTGACTCTGTGAAGAGTTGAAATCATTCTGGAAAATATAGTCATTAGATTGGGGGTATGGGTTATATTGATTCGGATAAGACCAATCCGGCACACTAGGTTGGTCAAAGTTATGATATGCCGGGTTGGTAATATCTGAAAATGAAATCGGTGTTAATATGGATTATTATTGAAATTGAAAAAATTATTATTATAAGCCATATCACACAATGGAATATAAACAAAAAGAAAGAAAAAACAAACAAATAAGGGAACAAAAAGGAAAAATTCTAAACTAAGTTGGGGTAGACCTATGACCTAGACGACTCCTAACTGATTAGACTGTCCACGAGAGGTCTAATGCAGACTTTGACCACAAGCTAATCAGCCAGGTCAGGGTAAGGTTGGTGGGAGGTTTTCCGTCAAAGACGTTCCTTAATTAAATAACCACCAACCTTCGGGCTTTCGGCCCTCAATCCCTTTCCTAGATACTGATTTGGTAGGAGTCAAGTTCCAACACCTTTCTTCCTTAGGATAATCTCATAATTGAGTCCGAGATGTCCCTAGGGCCAACGTCTACTCATTTTTAGTTAGGCTTAGGTTAGTGAGTGCTTGGAATCTGATTTTTGGGCTAAGGAAGGGTGATTAAATCCCCACCTTATCTTGTTAATGGGTGGTGCCCTTAAAGTCAATTTGTGCAAGTGTACAAGATAAATAAGATTCACTCAAAGCGATATAAATCAACAAAGAAGTGAGTCCTATGCTAAATGCAATGCATACGTACCTTGCTCCAGCACTCTTCAACCGTAAAAATAAATGAATTGAAAAGACACGTGCCTAAAATGTAAATGTCTAATCAATTTTTTATCTTTTCAACAAACGTTTTACTGTTGATTATTAGCAGGCTTATATGATGGCATATAAGAAAAAGTAAAGTTGCAGAAAACTACAATTTGCAAAGCAAGCAGCCCTGCAAAAAGAACGTTAGTAGTCCACTCCTTTTTGTCGCGTTTTCGCGGCGTTGGCCGCGGATCCGCGGCAAAGCAGAGGGCACTTGGTCTCTGCTTTCTAGAGCAGAGGCCCAAGGCCACTTATATATTACTGCAACTTTAATTTCCTGTTTTGCTTGCCCTTAACCTGCAACAGAGAAGAAAATTCGTTTAGTTCTAAAAAATTTTCAAAAAAAATCAGATTTTAATAAAAACGTTACCCTCCCCGGCAACGGCACCAAAATTTGATTGAAGCTAAACCTGCACAAAAAAATACGAAATTTTAGATTTAGAATGAAGATGTGCAAGTGCTCAATTCTTTCGCGATAGTAAGTGGCTATGCGGGTCGTGATCCACAAGGAGGGTTTTGCGATAGAAGCGTTTATGTTCTTTATTGAAATCATTAAGAAAACAAAACGAAAGTTCTTCTTTGTTTCTTAAAAAGAAAAGAGAAAAAGAATTATGTTAAAGTTAGAAAGAAAATGAGAGATGAAGAAGGTGGAAAAACTCAGAAAACGGCGAAAGCGACTATGTACAAATGATTATTTACAAGGAAGTGAAAAGAAAGTGAATATGTACATATGAGTCTAAAAAGAATGATTTGGAAGAGGTGGTGATCTATACTAAAGAAATAAAAGAAAAGAAAGAAAGAAGAGTGAAGAAATACTTACCTAGTTTTGATTGATGACTTACCTGAAAACCTTTGCATGTTCTACCTTTGTTTAGGAGGCGTTCAACGCATAGATCATAAGCCCGAGCTCAGTCCCCGTTCGCATTATATCATCAAGTCTATCAGAAGCATGAAGTGATACGTCTTGAAGAGGAGAACGCCTTCATGAACTATCGTTGGCACTCACATAACTTCGTTATACTTGTGCTTTGGAATTCACTTGTTAACTCAACAAAAACAACGAGGTAAAGTAGAAGAGGAAGACGAAAACAAAAGAAAATGAAAGTAAAGCAGAACATACAAATGTTACCTTTTATTGCTTGAAACGATGGAAGAAAGGAGGAGGGTACATCGGTGTCACTCTCAACATATGCCTCTCTCTTACTTACATGAATCATCATCTAACCTAAGCTTACATATAATTTACATAACAAGAAAAGAAAAACCTAAATAAGAATTGAAAAACTAGTCTAAATCCTAACTCTGCATTGGCGTCTATTTTCAGCACAAAGAATGGCCTTTTATAGGCAGAAAACCCAGTAAGCAGGATCCCGGGGAGGTCGGGGGAGCAAACGCTCCCCCTAACTCCCCAACAATGCCGCGGAAACACGGCTTTTGCTGCGTTTCCGCGGCCAGGGTGTGGCCTGTTGGTGGGTCTATCTGGGATATCCTTCTGCATTTATCTTCAGTTGGTTTCTTCGTTTGGGTCCAGGATTCTGACGAAACGGCCTTTGATTCTTGGCTTTAACCAATCGATTCTGAGAGGATTCTTTTTAACCGGTTTTCAACCTCTTGATTTTGCCCTGATTTACTGAGTGCGAATTAATTCTGATTTAATTCAGAATTTTGGTGGGCTTTGGGCTCATTTCTCTTCATCTCCTTAAAGATTGGGCCTGCAAATAAATCAAACAATTAATTAGGACAATGCAGGCTTTTATTCTATAATAAGTATGGACATATGATATTAAATATGCAACATTAGCGACCAATCACGCTCATACCAAATCGGGAAACTGCCACCCTTGTGGCTCATCCCTAATCAGGCAACTGCCACCCCTATTAAGCTACACCAATTTTTTTGTGTTCCAACGAGGTAAGCTCCCACTAGAGAATCATAGTATAAACACCTATCTTTGGGTTCTGAAGGCTCATCCTCAATTGGCAACTGCACCTGAAGGCTCATTCCCAATTGAAGCAACTGCCTGCCTGATTGGTCTCTAAAACTGCATATTTCATACCACATCTTCGCATTTATTTAGTTTTAAATTATACTAATAATAGCTCTCTTGTATGTTTCTATGTCCATGGCGTGCAATGAAGAAGAAGACCCTAAATCACCATTTAATGGGGGATTAATGGCTTATAATATAGCCATTGACCTTGAAGAGCAGTTTTATCAAAATCAGGGGCTCAAAACCAAAAACTGGGACTGCGAACGATAGGGGACAGGCGTGACAGCACACGACAGTAGGCGCCGCATGCGCAGATTTAGAAGAGCCATGGAAACGCGGCTATGGCCACGTTACCGCGGCAGTATGAGCGCGATCGTGCCCGTGCTTTAGGCCAAGGGTTGTCCCCTGGCCCCATTTCCCCTGGTGCCTATAAATACCCCCCTGGGGTTCTGAAGTTGAAGATATACAGAGAGTTAGGGTAGTTTCTTTTCATGTTGTAGTTTAGGGTAGTTTATTTTAGGCTAGTTCTTCATTTTTCTTTGTATTTTTCATTTCTTGTAGATCTTATAATAGGAGAGAGAGTGATATATGGTAGGAAAGTAAGAGTTCTTGTAATAGAAGGTGACAATCTATGAAAGCTTCTCTCTGTACCTCTCTTTATTTTCTGCTCTCTAACTCCTTTTGTATGTTTCGCTAATTTTCTCTCATGGCAACTAACTACTAAGCACTAACTTACTAACTTCTTATTTGATAATCCACATGAATCTAATAGCCTCTACTTGGCCTTGTTCTTGCAAGAGCCATTGATGGTTCATGATGATGGATCTAATACTCTAAATTCCTAACTCTCTAACAAGCTAACATTACTTTACTCCATGCTTACTTTTGTTTAGTTTTGATGGTTTAAGTGTAGCTTACACTTGTTTTGTTGAGTTGAGATGTGATGAGTTACATATGGGTCACGCTTTGAAACGCTCTTGAACCAAGGACTAAAGATTGCCAAGGATACATGTGAGGCAACTATCACTAAGAGGTTAGTGTTGGCCCAAAGGCTTTCCACTCTAGTTTTGATGATGATTAACTCATGTAGTTATGTGTACTAATAATCTTGTGATTTTAGTTTCAGATCATTAATCAAGTTATTAGTTGGTGATTAGCTTCAACAAGATGATTTGGAAGCTTTCACATGTTGATTCTAGAGCCCGAGCGTCAAAGATCATATATAGCACTTGCTCGGTGGATCAAAGAGTTTGTGGATCGAGTCGGCTTGGAGATTGCGCTCTACAAGAAGACATCGGTACCATAGTTTAGTTTTGTGTTTAGATCCAAATTGTAAAGATTATAATAGTATGATATGCTCAAGTTCACAACACACACGTTTCATGTTTTGAATATTGTTTTTCGGTTTTAGGTTTAACCGATCTTGGTTTGCATGAATAGATAGATTCAAAACAAGTTTACATGGTTTAATGTATATATGATTTGTTCTATATACATGCATGCTTCAACTCTTAGACAAACTTACTTTGATATACCTATTCATGTGTTTTAGGTTTTGTGTTTGAACAAAACTTATTTTTGGAATTAATGACAAAAACATGGATATATATATGTTTCATGTATATAGGATTATGCATCATGCTTCAAAGTGTTTAAATATCATGTTTTTGTATTTGGAAGAGTTTTGGACAAAACATATTTTCTATTCAAAATCCAAGTTTTAGAAAATACAGTTTTTGGTTTTTAGTAAAAATGATAAGACAAAAAAATAGTTCATGTTTATTGATATTTGAGCTAAACTTTTTACCACATGTTTATATATCAATGCAAAATGATAAAACTATTTTTGGTGATTTTTAGAAAAGATAAAAGAATTTTTAAACATATTTCTAACCTAGTTTTCTGTTCCAGGCTTCAACCAGTCGACTAGTCTTCTGACCAAGTCGACTTAGCCGAAGTCGGTCGACCGGGTCGGTCGACCGACGTGCACAGATTTGTGCACGTTTGGCAGACACTGGACGGTCGACCGTCCGGGTCGACCGGGTCTGAGAGCAGAGCTTTCTGTTTGTTTGGGTCGACCGGGGCGGTCGACCGGTAGCTGCCTACGGGCAGAATTTGACCGTTGGACGGTCGACCGGCAGTGTATTTCTGGCATTTTCTGCTGCCAACGGCTACATTTTTCTGGGGGCTATAAATACCCCATTGGAAAAAGTTTTTCTCTAAGAATTTTTGTGCAAAATTTTCCTTACTCTCTGGTGTTTTCACAGCAACCAAAAGAAGTTTTGGATTCAAATTGAACAATCTATTTGGTATTTTTGCTAAGGTTTGGAAATTCAAAGAAAAGGGTTTTTGGAAAAAAGAGTTTTGATTCATCTTCTATATCTTGGTTTCAGTTTTTTCCAAGGATTTTTCTTTGTGATTTTGATTTCCATCCCATTGGTTTTCTCCACACTTGAGCTAAAATTTACTATCTCTTCTATAGGATCTTTGTGTGAGAGAAAGAAATTGTTTGTGGTTGTTGTTTAGACCACCAAGTTAAAAACTCAATCTTTGCTTGGCTTTGTGCCTTGGGTTGTATCCCTCAAGTTGTGAGGTGATCCTTGTGTTTGCTTTGTGCTAATCCCTCAAGTTGTGAGGTGATTGTTTTGTTGGATTGGAGCTTGCCTCAAGGAGGAGGTTGTGGTTGTAAAGAGAGGAGTTGGGTGCTCCTTGTGAGAGTTCTTTGTGGACTAGCTAGTGGATTAGAAATCCTTCATGTGTCGAAGGCGGGGATGTATAGCTGGGTGCTTGAACCTCGAAACATATCTTGTTGTTTGCGCTTGATCCATTAACTCTCTCTATCTCTCTCTTTACCTTGTGCCTTGCAAATATTCATATTGTGCATTCATAATTGCATGGCTTGGTTGTGTGTGCATCATTTGTTGATTGCACCTGAGTGTTTTGCATTAAGTTTTTAAATTTCTCATTGGGTTGACTAGATTAGCATAATCACCTATTCACCCCCCCTCTAGGTGATCTTTCAATTGGTATCAGAGCTAGTGCTCCTGATATTTAGGTTTAACCACCTAGGAGTGAGATCTTGGTTTGCTAATCTTCATTTGCATTGTTCATTTGCACTCATTTAGTTTGCTCTCATGGATAGCCCTCCTATGTTTGACCATATTAGACTTGATGCTTGGAAGGCCAATATGAGTAGCCATTTGAAAAGACTAGGACATCTAGTTTATCAAGCCTCCTCTATGGAATCATTCCCTAATAGTAGCAAGCATAAAAAGGCAAATGCATTAGCACTTAGAGCATCTCTTAGTGAACATCTTTTACCGGTGTTTGATCATTATGACTCGGTTTTTGCAGTTTGGAGCTTATTGACTTCTCCCGAGCTTCCAAGGATTATCAACAAGATGAGGAGATCTAAGAGAGAAAAGTCCGAAGAGCATTGCCTCATGGTCAAAGGGAATAACTCCCTTGAGGTACAATCGGACACTCAATTAGATGATAGCTCTAGTTCCTATTGCCATGGTTGTTTTGAAGTTCAAACATTAAATTTGGAACTTGCTCAAAAGCTTGAAAATTTATTGGAAAAACACAATCTTTTGAAAGAGGACAACCTTGTTTTGAAAAATGAATTAAAAGATTTGTGTTCTAATTTTGAATTAGTTTTGCAAGAGAAGGAAGGGATTACTAGTGAACGTGACTCACTAAGATCTCAACTAGTCCTTGCCCTTAATGAGATTGATGTTTTAAAAGGCAAAAATGATTGTGATGATGTTGTGAAAAATAATGAGGTTTTATCTTCTAAATTGGATTTTGTTTTAAAAGATAACCTTGTTTTGAAAAATAAAATTGATTCAATTACAAAAGAATTGGATCTTATTTTAAAGAAAAATGAATCTTTGAAAATTGATATTGATTCTCATGTGTGCCATGCTAGTATAGCTTCTTCTTCTTCTAGCACACCTATTGCATGCTCCACTTTGTCTTCCACTATTGAAAATGATATAAATATTTTGAAGAAAAGTGTTGAATGTTTAGGCTCCACTTTGAGCCAATGCACATTGAATCATTCACGTTTGGAAACCTTGGTTCACAAGAAACAAGGTCCATCTTTGCATGCACACCCTACACGGCATACACATGCTTCCCACGGACACAACCATAACATGTATGCTCATGTGTACACATGTACACATTGTGGTCGAAAAGGCCACCTTGCTAGATTTTGTTATGATCGTGTTTATCGTGAAAATTTAGCAACTAATCTTGTTTGGGTTAGAAAAGATACTAACCCTCGTGGACCCAAAAGGAAATGGGTACCAAAGACCACCTCTATGCTTTTTGATGTAGGTGGGAGATCTCGCATCACGTGAGAGTATTGGTGCCTTGAGGTGATGCGTTCTAAGCTTAAAAGAGAACCATTTGGATGCTTCACTCTCAAGGAGATTTGGTGGGAGGACCACCGTGGTTTGGAGAACTAGAGATGCACCTTCATCGGTTTTGGTATCTCTCTCTAACTCCCGTTTTTATTATGCATGTTTTTATGTTCATCAATTTATAGCATGCAATGGTTTATTGTTCATTATGCTTATGTCATGTTGATTAGATTAGTGTTATACATGTTTAGCTACTTGAGCACCCATGTTTTATATGGATCTATATTTAGTGTTCTCACCTTGTTTAAACTAACATGTATTCCCTAGATCTAATGCACATGCATATGCATTGTGACCATTTGGATGTTTATGTTGTTTATGATTTTTGTTGAATCATGTTTTATAGTTTCATGATTAGTATGATATTTGCCATGCTTAT
Source organism: Agave tequilana (assembly GCA_038442645.1). Taxonomy (NCBI): domain Eukaryota; kingdom Viridiplantae; phylum Streptophyta; class Magnoliopsida; order Asparagales; family Asparagaceae; genus Agave; species Agave tequilana. The sequence goes on from JAVJIF010008228.1 coordinate 39,874, forward strand.
TAGACTTATGCTTTACATGATTAGTTGTTAAGACACCCATGTTCAATATGGACCCATATTTTGTGTTCTCTTTATGTTTTAGCTATCATGTTAATCATAGATCTAATGCACATGTCTTTGTCATGCTAATCATATGGTTGACTATGACTTTTTGTTTTAATGATTCATGTTTTGATAAATAACTTGTGTTGTAATAGCTTAACAATGGTGATGTGTTGTATGATTTCTAATTTTGCCACATGTTTTGATGTTTATAGGCTATTATGTATTTCTTGATTCTAATAGCATGTGGATGTTCTTCATGATCATTTTTATGTCTTTCATGATTGATTTGTATCCCGTTTTATGCTTCATGTTTTGACTACTTGCTTGAATGATAAGTTTTCATTAAGACTAGGATTCATACTTGTACAACTAGTGAGCTACAAATAGACCTTTATATATGTTTGTGCTTGAGCGCTCACTTGTATTCACTTGATGTACTAGTATAGTCTAGTTTTGATGATTCTTGCATTTGACTTGTATTCCTAGTTCTGGATTTGTTTTATGAGTTTTTCATTTCATGTATATGTTTAATTTGCTAAACCTTAAGATATACATGTATACCCTTTGAGTCATTTGCCTTTCATGCAAATCTATATATATGGACTCAATTGTGTTTAGGGATATGTATGTATACTTATTGTGTTGACAATTCATACATATACCTTGAAATGAAATTAGTTTTGGTGAAAATTTAGTTTCTCTTGATTTCGTGTTTATGTGTTTTAACTTCATGTATATGTCTATCTTGTCCTACCTATTAGATATACATGTACATCCTTGAGCCACGTGCCTTCATGCATATACTTTTGTGGTCTCATTGTGTTTAGGATATGTATGTATACTTTAGATTGTACATGACATACATATGCCTTGAAGTTTAAATCGTTTGGATGAATTTTATGTTTGCTAGGTGATTTCACATTTATAATGAATTTCATGTTTTTAAGTTGATTTCAATTGGCGATTTCACATCTTAGATGAATTTCATGTTTTCAAGGAATTTCATATGAGCTTAATTGAATTTTTTTCATATTGATATGTGTCACATTTTACTTGTACACTCACCTTATTAGTTTACTCATGATTTGTTTTCATGAGACTATGATATGAGCTTTATGGATTTTGAGTGTTTAGTGATCATGTGATTTACATGTGTTTCATGAAAAACAATTTTGTTTTATTCTTTGCTTGAAGGAATTCGTACTAGTTTTAAAAGTTTTTCCTATAACTAGTTCGTATTCTTCACTATGGTAGAGATTTTCAAACATACTATATTTGTAAACCTATTTTTGAAAACCCCTACCATCTATGGGAGGATGGATGGGAGATTATGTTCATGAATGCCTTATATTGAAAATCATTTAAAACTTGAACCATGATTGGGAGGTAGTTATATGATGTATACATTTGATATTATTGTTATTTCAATTGGTATCATTGAATTCTTTCAATTGGCATCAATCTTGACATTTCTTGTATACTCATATATGTTTGTATGCTTTCAATTCCAAGAATATCAATCTCTATTGGTATCTATTTTTCATACATATAATGTTTTATTTGTGCTTACTATATCTCTATATCCTTAAGCACAAAATCTTGTTTATGCTCGTGCTTGAACTTCAATTTTGTTTCAATTAATTACTTTTAAATTGGTATCAAGCCTAAGCATTGTTTTAGTTGGTATTTCATAAAAGGAGAGAAAATTTGATTTTGTCTTTCAATTAGTATTTGATTCCCACTCCCTTACTTTATGATAGTAAATAAATTCAAATTTGGTATCATTAGTTCAAAATAAAAATATTTACAATTGGTATCAAAATTTTTTTTGGGTTTAGACATTCAAAATTTATTATGTTTACATTTCAAATTGGTATCAAGATTCTCATGTGTTTTGTTTAAAATTGGTATCAATAATTTTTGTTTGTTTCCTTTATGATAGAAAATAGTCATTTCAATTGTTTATATGACTTTAAAAAGAAAAATACTATCTTTTGATATCAAGATGTCTTGTGTTTTAAATTGGTATCTAAAATTTTTTTAAAGAAAAATACAAAAGTTTTGATTTATATTGACAATATGCAAGGAGAGCTTAACATCTCTTCTACATATAGATTCATGATGAGTGTATCTTGTATTGAAGAGCTTAACATCTCTTCTTTATGTGGTACACGTGTGTAGGGGGAGCTTCACATCTCCTCTTATGCATTACATAATGTGTGCTATGTGAATTAGGGCTTAACATCCCTCCTTCATGTAATGCATATGTGTAGGGAAGCTAACTTAGCGTCTTCCTCTTCATGAATGCATATAGCATATAACATGTATTGATCTTTGTTTATTTTCAATTGGTATCAAGATGCTTCATTGACATATTTTCAAGTGATATCCTAATTGATTGTCACCCCTTATTGACTTTGTTTTTGTTTTAGACAAAAAGGGGGAAAATATTATTTTTTATTGATTCATTGTTTCGAACAAAAAGGGGGAGAAATATTTAATTGATTTTTCAATTGATTTGGTTTTGCTTTTACCCCTTATTGAAGATTGATTCCTTGTATTAAAAGAAAGAAGATTTTGTTTTGTTTTGGTTTTTACCCCTTTGTTGATGATTGACAAAAAGGGGAGAAAGATCTTGAGTTTATATATGCATGTTTATGTTTTGCATATATTAAGTTTAATTTAGTTTAATTTTAATTGATATCTAGAGCATGTTTTGTAATTGGATGTTTTGTAATTGGTATCTAGAGCATGTTTTGTATCTAGAGCATGTTTTGTTTTAAACATTTCATTGGTATTTAGAACCTTGGTATCTAGAGCATGTTTTGTATCTAGAGCATGTTTTGTTTTAAACATTTCATTGGTATTTAGAACCTTTTATTGTTTATGCATTTCTATGCATTCATGTTTAAGAGCATTTATTGCATATTTATTGTTTATTTGTTTATGCATGAGTTAAGGGGGAGCTTCTTTGAAGCTTAACTTTAATCCATGCATATATAACTCCATGAGTTTTGTCATCATCAAAAAGGGGGAGATTGTTGGCCCAAAGGCTTTCCACTCTAGTTTTGATGATGATTAACTCATGTAGTTATGTGTACTAATAATCTTGTGATTTTAGTTTCAGATCATTAATCAAGTTATTAGTTGGTGATTAGCTTCAACAAGATGATTTGGAAGCTTTCACATGTTGATTCAAGAGCCCGAGCGTCAAAAATCATATATAGCACTTGCTCGGTGGATCAAAGAGTTTGTGGATCGAGTCGGCTTGGAGATTGCGCTCTACAAGAAGACATCGGTACCATACTTTAGTTTTGTGTTTAGATCCAAATTGTAAAGATTAGAATAGTATGATATGTTCAAGTTCACAACACACACGTTTCATGTTTTGAATATTGGTTTTCGGTTTTTTCGGTTTTAGGTTTAACCGATCTTGGTTTGCATGAATAGATAGATTCAAAACAAGTTTACATGGTTTAATGTATATATGATTTGTTCTATATAAATGCATGCTTCAACTCTTAGACAAACTTACTTTGATACACCTATTCATGTGTTTTAGGTTTTATGTTTGAACAAAACTTATTTTTGGAATTAATGACAAAAACATGGATATATATATGTTTCATGTATATAGGATTATGCATCATGCTTCAAAGTGTTTAAATATCATGTTTTTGTATTTGGAAGAGTTTTGGACAAAACGTATTTTCTATTCAAAATCCAAGTTTTAGAAAATACAGTTTTTAGTTTTTGGTAAAAATGATAAGACACAAAAATAGTTCATATTGATTGATATTTGAGCTAAACTTTTTACCACATGTTTATATATCAATGCAAAATGATGAAACTATTTTTGGTGATTTTTAGAAAAGATAAAAGAATTTTTAAACATGTTTCTAACCTAGTTTTCTGTTCCAGGCTTCAACCAGTCGACTAGCCTTCTGACCAAGTCGACTTAGCTGAAGTCGGTCGACCGGGTCGGTCGACTGACGTGCACAGATTTGTGCACGTTTGGCAGACACTGGACGATCGACCGTCCGGGTCGACCGGATCTGAGAGCAGAGCTCTCTGTTTGTTTGGGTCGACCGGGGCGGTCGACCGGTAGCTGCCTACGAGCAGAATTTGACCGTTGGACGGTCGACCGGCCGGTCGACCGGCAGTGTATTTCTGGCATTTTCTGCTGCCAACAGCTACATTTTTCTGGGGGCTATAAATACACCATTAGAAAGAGTTTTTCTCTAAGAATTTTTGTGCGAATTTTTCCTTACTCTCTGGTGTTTTCACAGCAATCAAAAGAAGTTTTTGGATTCAAATTGAACAATCTATTTGGTGTTTTTGCTAGGGTTTGGAAATTCAAAGAAAAGGGTTTTTGGGAAAAAGAGTTTTGATTCATCTTCTATATCTTGGTTTCAGTTTTTTCCAAGGATTTTTCTTTGTGATTTTGATTTCCATCCCATTGGTTTTCTCCACACTTGAGCTAAAATCTACTATCTCTTCTATAGGATCTTTGTGTGAGAGAAAGAAATTGTTTGTGGTTGTTGTTTAGACCACCAAGTTAAAAACTCAATCTTTGCTTGGCTTTGTGCCTTGGGTTGTATCCCTCAAGTTGTGAGGTGATCCTTGTGTTTGCTTTGTGCTAATCCCTCAAGTTGTGAGGTGATTGTTTTGTTGGATTGGAGCTTGCCTCAAGGAGGAGGTTGTGGTTGTAAGGAGAGGAGTTGCGTACTCCTTGTGAGAGTTCTTTGTGGACTAGCTAGTGGATTAGAAATCCTTCGTGTGTCGAAGGCGGGGATGTAGAGCTGGGTGCTCGAACCTCGAAACATATCTTGTTGTTTGCGCTTGATCCATTGACTCTCTCTCTATCTCTCTCTTTACTTTGTGCCTTGCAAATATTCATATTGTGCATTCATAATTGCTTGGCTTGGTTGTGTGTGCATCATTTGTTGATTGCACTTGAGTGTATTGTATTAAGTTTTTAAATTCCGCATTGGGTTGACTAGATTAGCATAATCACCTATTCACCCCCCCTCTAGGTGATCTTTCAGTTAGCATGTTGGTGTAGTCATTAGTAGTTAGTAGCCATGAGTTTTCTTTCTTTTTCTCTTTGCTTTAGAAATATCAAAAATCACAAATATCTTCTTTTCTATGTTTCCCACTTCTTCGTGTTTCACCGTACTTCTCCTTTCCATTCTTTATTTTCCTTTCTTTTCATTCTTTCAAACATTTAAGAACTTTTAACACACACATGAATCAACCGGTAAAGCTTCTATCGCCTCTTGTCCTTGTGGATTTAACTCGTTTTAGCCTCTATGCTATAACGGAAGTATCGAGGAAGCCAAAGCACACACACTTTAACTCTTGATTTCATAACATACAGTTATTGTGCACAGTTTTTCCCCGATCAAATTTTGGCGCTGTTGTCAGGAATGGGAACGGTTTGATTTCACATTTTTGTTAACTTTTCTTCTTTATTTTTTTGTGCAGGTTAAAGTTTTAGCATTGCAGAAGTCCACACTTGCTCTTGTGTGGTTGGGTAAATTCTTGTATATTCTTATACTCTGCTGATAATTTTTGTTTATATTACCTGTGCATTATAATAATTAAGAACTAAAATACGAAAATTGGATGCTTTAAAACAGTTTAGACATTTGCATTTAGGCACGTGTCAATTTTCATTCCAATATACTGTATTTTGTTCTTTGTGTTGTTGTGATCTTAACGGAGGTGTACATATTGCATAGCATATAGTTAGGACAAACACGTGGGTGATTTACTCTCTTGTGTGTTCATTCTTATCTATATTGCACACTTGCACGAATTGAACTTAAGGGAAAAACCCATTAGAACATAAGGTGGGGAAGTCATTACTCTTCCTTAGCCCAAAAATCACCTCCCCACTCACACAACCCAAGCCTAAATAAAATTTTCTAGACGTTGGCCCCTAGGGACATCTTAGACTCATTTAAGAGATTGACCTTAAGGGAAAGTTGTTAGAAGTTGACTCTTGTCAAATCGGTGTTTAAGGTTGGGAATTGAGAGGCAAAATCTCGAAGAACAGTGGTTTGGCATAATTAGGCCCGTTGCCCCAGCACGGATACCTCCCACTGATCTTACCCCTACCTGGTCGATTAACTCATAGTCAGATTCTGGTAATATGTCCCCCGTGGACAGTCTAACCAGTTAGGAGTCGTCTAGGTCTAAGTCAACCCTAGCATAGGCTTGTTTTCTTTTTCTTGTTTGTTTTTTTTTTGTATATTGTGAGTTGGATTTTAACAAGAATAATTCTTTCAATCATAATATGAATCCATATTTCACCCTGACCTCATTTGACTCGGATAACTTTAACCCGGATATGTACAACATGAACCAATCATATAGGCCGAATTGGGATTATTCGACTCAATATGACCCATACCCACAATCTTATTACCATAATTTTTAAAATAATTACAACTCTTCACAGAGTCAATGGGGATTCACCTCTCCTGAGTCTAGTTTTCAACCACATTGTCCACAATTTCCACAATATTCATTCCCCGATTCTGCTTCATATCCTCCTTTTTCCTATTCCACCAACCGAAGAAAAATCTAATTTGGAAAGGAGTATGGAAGCCATGCTTGAGTCCGAACAACAAATTCAAAATTTGCTCAGTTCATAATCCTTCGCAAATCAAACTTCATATGCTCCTTTTCTAGAACATCCAATTGAAGAAGAATCTGAGCTAGAAAAGCGTTTGGAAGTCTTTTGTGAAAAAGTGTAACGATTTCAAAATATATTAGACTCATAATCTCAACCAAATTTTCAAGAGTCCTACTCATCTTTTTCAGTTTTACCGATTCAAAATGAACAACCATCAATATTTGACTTGAGCATGGAACCCTTGCGTGAGTCTGAGCAGTAATCGCAAAATCTGATGAACTCGCAGTTTCACCACAATTTTCAAAATCAACTTTCATACTCACCTTTTCAAGAAGAACCAATTGCAAAAAGTATGAAAGATATGATTTAGACTCAAATTTCATTATACGACCTATCAGTAGGTTAGACTCACTTTGAGTGGAATTGATCAATGAGAGCGAGAAAAGTCTTTCTTGTCAACCTTTGACTGATCTTTATATCCCTAACTCTACTGATTGGACCGAAGCATCATGTCATTTTGGAAATCCTGATTCAATTTCATCATACCAACCTGAACTTGACCAACATCAACCTCTTGATAGTTTGGCAAGTTATCCATTTCCTAAAATTGAAGATGAATGTGAACCTGAGCTTCAATTTAGCGATTCGAGTCCACTCCTTGAATCAATATTGACTCCTGTAATATTACCTGAACTAAATAACGTTATTGAGCAGTTTTGATTCTCATACTTCCTGAACTTGAATCGATAATTTTACCAATTCACATTCCTTTCATAGATAAAAATCAAGGTTCAGTTTCATTACATCCATTTGAACTTGCCCAAAATTTTGAGAACCACCTTGACATTTTAACAAGGTATCCTTTTTCTGAAATTGAACTTGAGCTTGAAAGTGATCCTGAACCTCTAGTTGGTAATTTCATTTCACTCTTTGATTCAATGATAACTCTAGTATCTTTACCAGATTTTTCTGTATTCTAAAGTTAATATTGAATCCTGTATTAGTACACCGTGAAATTGAATCATCAATATCTTATGATCACACTTCATTGATGGGGAAAGTGTGTGAACATCAGTTCTATGGTTTGGACCCCATTTTTGAACCAATTTTGACTCCTTATTTTGAGTCTCGACTTGATCTGAGTCAAATTCTCGAATCAGTCTCAGTTTTTATTCCTGTTCTATTTGAGTCCAAGTCAACATCTCCCAAAATAACACCTCAATGCTGGACAAGGATGTTGACGAAAATGACTCAGTAATTATTTTTGAAAATTGGAAATTGTATGGGGGTAATTTTTCAATAAGATCATACAGTTCTCCAACATTTTACTGGGTCATATTGGAGAGGTCACTGGTGGGTTTTTGCAAGATCCACGATATCTTGATTGGGTAGCAATGCTTGACCCAGTTGGACCACCACCGGAGCCACCACCATGAAGTAATTTTTCTTCCCTCTCTATTTGTTTCATGTATATACACATTCACGATGTATTGAGGATAATACATGAGATAAGTATGGGAGAGGATTTACTAACATAGTTAGTTTTACATTTTCTTTCTTTTACACTTCTTTTTAATTTAAAAAAATTGTATAAAAACTCTCTTCTTTTCTTTTTACAAAATTTTTTGAATTAAGTGAAATAGTTTTAATTTATTTTTAAGAAAATTAAGATTATCTTAGGAATTAGGAAGACCTAAAATTATGAATTTTTAAACATGGTCAAAATAATAGATCTTGTTTAAATTTTAAGATAAGAAAGAAAGATGGGAAAGATAATTTGATCTTGAATTTTTTGCCTTAGATTTATGCACTTCACACTTACACAATTTTTGGAATTGAAACGAAGACCGAAAATGCCATAAAATATATATATATATGTAAAAAGAAAAAATGATGATAAAATCACTTATAGAAGTTGGGTAATTATGCCTCAGGATGCATGATTATTTATACCAAAACGGTGGATAAAAACAAAATAATCCCCTTTAGTATTGTGACCTTGTTTACTCGAGTCCTTAAGTCTGAAGGATGTTTTCTTACCGGGTGCCCTAAAACTATCTGGTTTGGGAGTCACCGACTAAAGGCTCACTACCCGGGTAATCTAGACAGCCTAAGAAAACTAAGAAAAGAAAAAGAAAAAAATAAAAATATTAATTAGATGCCATGAAAGTTAGAGTCGATATCCCAAAAATCTTCACCGTTCACAGAGTGCATATTTTTTTAAGAATTTTATGAAAGATCAAAGAATCAATTCAATTTTAAATTCTTACAATTAATTTATAACAAGATTTTGCATTTCGACTTAGTTTAAGGAAGAATAATTTCTGGTTAACCTATGACCTTAGATCACTTATATTTTTTCAAAAATACTTCAACACTTTTCTCTATTTAAAAAATGCGTTTTCAAAATACTAACATTTGATTTTTTTTCTTTTTGGAATTTATGGGTGTAATTCGCTGAAAATCCTCAGGAGACAAAACTCCTCATCTAGGGGGAACTTAGAGGTTTAACGGCTTGTTGCGCATGCTCAGTGCAATCGCGTCACCTGCGAAAGTGGTGTAATAATTTTCTTAATTTTTTGTTTTTCTCGGGACGAGCAAAAGATAAGTGTGGGGGTGTGATTAGTCTCTAAAACTGCATATTTCATACCACATCTTCACATTTATTTAATATTAAATTCTGCTAATAATACCTTTCTTATAAGTTTCTTGGTCCATGGTGTGCAGTGAAGAAGAAGACCCTAAATCACCATTTAATGGGTGATTAAAGGCCTATAATATAACCAATGATCTTGAAGAGTAGTTTTGTCAAAACCAGGGCCCAAAACCAGAAACTGGGACCTGCAACCGACAGGGGACAAACATGACAGCGTGCGGCAGCAGGCGCCGCGTGCAGCTCTGGAAGATCCATGGAAACACGGCTATCGCTGCGTTTTCACAACCGTACGGACGCGGCCATGCCTGTGCTTTGGGCTAGGGGTTATCCCCCTGGCCCCCTTTCCCCTTGTGGCTATAAATACCCCCCTGGGGTTCTGAATTAAAGATATACAGAGAGTTAGGGTAGATTCTTTCCATGTTGTAGTTTAGGGTAGTTTAGTTTAGGTTAGTTCTTCTTCTTCCTTTGTATTTTCCATTTCTTGTAGATCTTATAATAGGAGAGAGAGTGGTATATAGTTGGAAAGCAAGAGTTCTTGTAATAGAAGATAACAATATATGAAAGGTTCTCTCTTTACCTCTCTTTATTTTCTTTTCTCTAACTCCTTTTACATGTTTAGCTAATTTTCTCTCATGACAACTAACTACTAACCACTAACTTGCTAACTTCTTATTTGATAATCCACATGAATCTAATAGCCTCTACTTGGCCTTGCTCTTGCAAGAGCCATTGATGGCTCATGATGATGGATCTAATACTCTAACTTCCTAACTATCTAACAAGCTAACATTACTTTTCTCCATGCTTACTTTTGTTTAGTTTTGATGGCTTAAGTGTAACATGCACTTGTCTTGTTGAGTTAGGATGTGATGAGTTACATATGGGTCATACTTTGAAACGCTCTTGAACAAAGGACTAGTGATTGCCAGGATACATGTGAGGCAACTATCACTAAGAGGTTAGCATGTTGGTGGAGTCATTAGTAGTTAGTAGCCATGTGTTTTCTTTCTTTTTCACTATGTTTTAGAAATATCAAAAATCACAAATATCTTCTTTTCTATATTTTCCACTTCTTCATGTTTCACCGTACTTCTCTTTTTCATTCGTTGTTTTCCTTTCTTTTCATTCTTTCAAACATTGAAGAACTTTTAACACACACATGAATCAACTGGTAAAGCTTCTATCGTCTCTTGTCCTTCTGAATTCGACTTATTTTAGCCTCTATGCTATAATGGAAGCATCGAGGAAGCCAAAGCACACACACTTTAACTCTTTATTTTATGACATACACTTTTTGTGCACGGTTTTCCCCCGATCACTGCCCAGCTCTCCAGCTAAGGGATCCCCTCACTCAAAATCATATGCTTTGGTGTTTATAGAAGCAAAACCCCTGCTAAAGAATAATGACACAAACATTAGCCTCCAGGCTCCCATTGACTTGCTCTTCTAGTTGGATAGCCATTCAAACTGTTCATCTCCGCGACTGAAGTCCTAACTCACTCAGGGCCAACGCCAAACAGCCTAGTTCACCTCCATGACTGAAGTCCTTACTTCACTTAGAGCTTAGCACCTAACGGCCTAGTTCGCCTCCACTAATTAAGTCTTAATTCCACTCAGAGGTCAGCACCTAACGGTCCAGTTCGCCTCCGTGACTGAAATTCTCAGTTCACCTGGAGGTCAGCGCCTAACGGCCAAATTCACCTCCATGACTGAAGTCTCACTTCACTCAGAGGTTAGCGCCAAGGTCCATGTCGTCTTCATGACTGAAGTCCTCACTTCACTAAAGTTCAGTGCCTAATGGCCAAGTCAATATAAGTGATTGAAGTTGTCACTTCACTCGGAGAAATAAATGTCTGTAAGCTTAGAGATGAAGCACCATTCGGAGATGGTAACGCAGACACATCATATTATTACCACCCGAAAGTCACGCCTTCAAAGAGTTATGAGCATTTCACAACAGAAATCAAGCAAGATCTAAGAAACTCAGTCATTTCTATTACAAAATACATGCAATTATATTTCATTAAATTTCATTATGTCATTACATGTGACAAGTCAAATTCATGAAATCTTTCACATCCCATTGTTTACTCCCTAAAAACAAATACAGGAGACCTGAGAACATGTCTTGCCACTATTTACAGACCCCCGATATGGGAACAACAAAGAATTGTTCATCGGAGAAGATTTTTCAGAGGCATTCTTCATCCTTGCAGCGATTGCTGAAGCAGGTGGTCGTATCTTGTCGGCAGCTTCTCGTTCCTATAAGAAAGCTAGATGTACACCACCAGCTATGCAATCCCTGCAAAGCCCTCCAGGAGCGAGGCAGTGATGTCCGACCAGACAGACTCTGACAGACACACTAGAAGGAGAAAATCTCTCTCCACTGCGGTGTCCTGAGGAAGAGGATCAAGCTCCAGGGTGAAAGACGACTCCCATACACACCTGATCAACGTGCTCCATATATTCCTTCTTAATATGCCCTATATGGAGGGAGGGTCAAATTAGTTTGAATGATCCACTCCCTAAAAAAATAGGCAACTCAGAACCAGATCATTAGCTCCAATCGAAGTGGGCCACCAAGCCATCGCCCCCGGTGATGGAGCCATGTCACGATGGCTGATGTATCATGATGGGCTCATTATCACGGCTGACATATCATGCCAAACTGACTCTCAAACAACGGGAGCTTGGCACCCATCCTCTCCACCTTTCCTTTCTCCATCTGATGAAGAGGAGGGAAGGATCCATAGCGGCTCAGTAAAGACAACAGAAGAGGAATCCAAAAAATAAGTCTTTTCAGAAGAGATGTCAGAGGTTACTTATATATAAGGGATTCTTCAAATTTATAGATAGAGGGGAAGCCAAAACTGATTTCAATTCGAGTCCTCGATCTGCGAAAAGTCAGATCACATCCCAAAATTTTGGTCAACCAAAGAGTCACGATATCAACAGCTGCTCCCCCATGATCTCGGTCATCATGGCACCAAATCTGAAAGAACTCCAGTTACCAATTTTAAGTAGCCAAATCAACAGACAAGCCACAATCTTCACATCAATCCAAAGATTTGCATTAAATAATCTTATCTTCACTTGGATAGACTTTCGAAAGTTCTTAAAGGCTCCTACCAACTTCGCTCTTCCGATTCTTCTCCCACGACTCCAGTAATCAGAAGAGCAGGGGGCATCTATAGTGGTTAAATTTTTAGCCTCGTCAAGATTATGACAAGTGTCCTACCACATCAGGAGCATCTCAAGAGAACAACAAATTCAACATAATAGCTGGCCCATAGCAAGTCCAAGGAGGAAGCCTCGGGCCTTGTCCTGAGCCATGCTCGATCCGAGGTCCCTCTCTGACATCTGCAACTGTCATACCCTCTCCAACATTCAAAAATGCCAGGCCCCTATTAGACATCCAGACTGGACCCGAGGTCTCTCTCCGACATCCACAATTGCCAAGTCCCTCCTTGACATCCACACTTGACCCGAGGTCCCTCTCTAATATCCGCAACTGCCAGGTCCCTTTCTGACATCCACACTTGACTTGAGGTCCCTCCGCAACTTCCAGGTCCCTCCTCGATCATTCACTCAGATATTTAACTCGAACAGAACCATTCCACTAGTCGGAGGCCCCACCCCCCACAGCAAAGGCCCTCCACGAAGACTCACGCCACATGGTGGATGTAACTCAACAGCAAGATTCCCTAATTCGCGGAGTTTATTGCGCTGTCAGATTATTGATTAGTACACAAAAGTGCATATTTTACATCATAACTTCCATGCATAATACAAATAAATAAGTGATTTTTACTCCTCTTCTCTACTTATTTGCAGGTACACCATTTAATGGAGAGATATTCAAATAATCACTTAATTAACACTAATTAAGTGATTAATCAAGATTAAGGATAAAGCCAAATCTCAATCCAGATCCAGAGAGATCCTCGCAACAAACCAAGATTCTAACCATACCACGTGGCCAAACTAACTTGCAACAACCTGTACCAGAAAGATCTGGACCAACGACCCAGATCTTGCCGCGGGAACGCAAGTGGGCGCGGCAATCTAGGGCCGTTAGATCCCCGGATTTTGTGGCAACAACCTACTCTCCAGAAGCTTCTCCAATCTGCTATAAATACCCTATGAAGACCTGCGAGCTGAGACTGATCAGAGAAGAGAGGAGATTAGTTTTAGGTGTTGTAATTTTCATTTTTCTCTAGGTTTTGTTCTTTAGTTCCCTCTTCTTCTCTATCCCTAGATTTCATTACAAAAGAGAGTGATTGTGAGGGAGAGAGCTTGTGTAATCAAGGGTGACAACTTGAAGCTATGCAAGGATTGATCCATCCTCCATTCCTCTACTTGAGTTTGATTCTAGTTTCTTGCATTCTTTAATTGCTTTCCTTATTGCTTTGTTTACTTCTTGCAATTTACTTTCATGTCTTGTATTTTTCTAATGGCTTCTTGTAGCTAATTTTCATTCCATGTACTAGTTTACCACTAGCTTAGCCACTTCACTACTCATGGGTGATTGCTTTTGTTAATCTTGCAAGTGTATGATCTTCTCTTCTCCGATGGTTAAACCACCATCTTGCAAATGAGAAAGTAATTAGGTCAACATGTGAGAGGAATTCTAAGCCTATGGAGTGACAACATTAGGCAAAGCTTTCATTATCAAGGAGATTGGTAAGCTTTGGCAAGCTAGCAAGGTAATCTAGTCTTGGATCGCTTTCTTTAAGTTTCTTGTTCTTTTCTTGTGAATACCACAACCAATTCTTGATTTCTTTTCCAACAACTTCCACATGAACATATCCATCTTCTTTTAGTTTCTTTTGCATCACTAAGTTTATAATCAAGAGAAGACTACTAGTTTTATCACTTCACAACCTAACGTTTAAAGCTTCTATCGCGAGCTCTCCCTGAGATCCGACTCGGTATAGCCCTAGGCTATAGCGGAGACAAGAAAGGGTACATCAAATACATCTTTATACACATAATAAGTACGCCCCTTTCCCGTCTAATCAAAATGTGGCGCCGTTGCCGGGGAGAGCGACGTTATTTTTGTTGTGAAGTGAAGTACTAAACGATTCTTCTTCTCTGTTTGCAGGTTACAGGTCAAGAAACAGGAAAATCTTTGTTGCAGTTACATATAAGTGGACCTGGGCCTCTGCTCAAGAAAGCAGAGCCCAGGATCCCTCTGGAGTGCCGCGGATCCACAAGCTTTGCCGTGGAAACGCGGCACAAAAGAGCTCACTTCTGACAAAATTTTGCAGGGGCTTCTGCTCTGCAAGATACAACTGCTTCTATACTTGATTTCCTGTACACTTCACTGTATTCCTGTTAATTAATACAACAGTAAAAATTGGTTGATAATTGCTAAAAATTGTTTAGACACTTGCATTTTAGGCACGTGTCTTTCAATTCTTTACTTTTACTGTTGAAGAGTGCGTGGAGGCAAGGTACGTGTTTGCATTGCAGTTAGACTAGGACAAACTCTTGCTTGATTTTCTTGCTTTGAGTGTATTCTAGCTATATTTCTTGTACACTTGCACAATTCAAATTTAAGGGCATACCCGTAAATAAGATAAGGTGGGGGAGGTCATTACCCTTTCCTTAGCCCGAAAACCACAACCCAAGCACTCACTAACCCAAGCCTAAATTAATAAAAAGTAGACGTTGGCCCTAGGGACATCTCGGACTCACTTAGGAGATTATCCTAAGGGGGAAAAGTGTTGGAATTTAACTCTTGCAAAATCGGTGTCTAGGAAAGGGGTTGAGGGCCGAAAGCCCGAAGGTTGCTGGTTACTTAATTAAGGAACGTCTCCGGACGGAAAACCTCCCACCAACCTTACCCTTCCCTGGCTGATTAGCTTGTGGTTAGAATCTACACTGAACCTCCCGTGGACGGTCTATTTGTTAGGAGTCGTCTAGGTCTAAGTCTACCCTAACTTAGGTTAGACTTTTCTTTTCTTCTTTTGTTTGTTTGTTTGTTAGTTTGTTTGTGATTGTGTGATATGGCTTATAATTACAATTCTTTCCATCCATATGTCACACACACTCCATATTCGGATAATTCCAACCCGGTGTTTTACAATATGCACCAACCAAATACGCCGGGTTGGCCTTATCCGAATCAATATGACCCATACACCCCATCTAACAATTATAATGTCCAAAATAATTTCAACTCTTCACTGAGTAATTGGGGATTCCAGTCCCCCGAGTTTAATTATCAACCTCCTTGTCCATCATTTCCACCAAGTCCACAATATTCACAAGATTCATTTCCCGATTCCGCTTCATATACTCCTTTTTCTGAACCAGTTGAAGAAAAATCTGATTTACTAAGGAGTTTAGAAGCTAACTTACAGAAAGCTGAGCAAACATTTCCAGAATCTTTTCCCTCTCCAATTCCACCGTATTTTCAAGAGTCCTACTCAGTTCCACCATTTCCTAATAAACAACCATTTGTCATGGACACGAGTAAAGATCTCTTGTATGAGTCCACTTTTCCATCACCACCCATTTTTGACTCACACGATTCACAAAATTTCCAATTTCAAGATTCCTATACTCCCATTCTAGAGCAGCCATCTGTAGATCTATCACATCTAGAAAAGAGTATAGACATCTTGCAAGAGTCTTTCTTACAATATCAAACAACACGTACCGAGTCTTTCAATAGTGTGAAAGATCAATTGGATAACCTTCTTAGGAAAGAGGAAACTCTAGCCTATCAACATTTGACTAATCCAATTGTACCACACTCTATTGATATGACTCAAGACTCTTGTCATCTTGGAAATCCAGATTCAATTTCAGCAAGTTTTTCATTTCCTAAACTTGAACTTGTCCAAAATTCAAATCCAATTGACATTTTGGCAAGTTTTTCATCTCCTAAAAATAAACTTGTCCAAACTCCAGATCCAATTGACGTTTTGGCAAGTTTTCCTTTTTCTGAAATTGAATTGGAACATGATTTTGATCCTGAATTTTCATTTGATGATTCCAATCTACTTCCTGATTAAATCATGACTTCCATATCCTTACCTGATTTCAATCCATTTCCTGAGTCAGAATTGGATCCATTTCCTATCCATTGTGAAAATGAATCACCAATCTTTTATGATGATCACATAGAACTTGGCCAATTCCATACTTCTGAAAATCCTATCGATAAATTGGCAAGTTCTCCACATTTAATTGAACTACATGAGGAATGTGATCTTGAACCCCAACTTTGTGATTCAATCCATTTTCCTGATTCCATAATGATTCCGGTATCTTTACCTCACTTCAATCTTTTCCCGGAGTCAACCTTGGATCCTTTCCCAATTCACAATGAAGTTGAATCACCCATCTTTGAGGATCATGTCGAACTTGCCCAATTCTACACTTCTGAAGATTCAATTGACATATTGGCAAGTTCTCCATTTTGTGGAATTGAACTAAAGGAGATATGTGACCTAGATTTGCACATCTGTGATCCAGTTCAAATCCCTGAATCATTATTGACTCCGGTTATATTACCCAATTTGAGTAACCTTCTAGAGTCAGTTTTGATTCCCATCCTTCCTGAAATGGAATCACCAATTTTTAATAGTCACATTCCATCGTTGGACAATTCATGTGGACTTGAGTTGACATTTCTTGACTTGGACCCAATTCTTAAATCCATTCCGACTCCCGAACCGTATCTTGAATTCATTCACTTCCCTGAGTCGGTGTTACTTTCCGAGTCCAAGTCAATTGTTCTATCATTTCATTCACCATTCTGGGACAAGGATTTTGATGAAAATGATTCTGAAATTATAAGGAAAATCTTGAAATTAGATGGGGTTATGTACATAATTAAGAGCACACACGCATGCATCATTTTCATGGGTCATATTTTTGTGATTTTTGGTAGGTTTTTGAAGACCCAACGCCAAGCTGATTGGGCCATGTTCCGTGGACCAGTCCGACCACCCCCAGAACCACCTCCTTAAATTAATTTTTTTTTACTAACATAGGATTCACTAACATAAAATTTAGGAAATAATAATAAAAAAATAATAATAAAAAAAAAAAAGAAATAAACATAAAGGAGGATTTTCATGTTTAAAAGAGTCCCACATTTTCTAAATTCCACATCTTTCTAAATTCCTAGGAATTCCCATATTTTCAAAATTCAAATTCTTTCCATCTTTCTAAATTCCTAGGATTCCTAAAATTCTGAGGATTCCTCAAATTCCATCTTTCAAAGAATTCCTAAATTTGAGGTCTTTCCAAATTCCTAGGAGTCAAAGATTCTTTTCATAAATCCCTAGGGTAAATTTGTTTTTGACCTAGGGATAATTTAGGGACTCTCAAAATTCCTTTCTCCTATAAAAATACCCCTCCCACATATTTTCTCTCTCACCCGAGAAAAAAACCTCAGATCCCTAATTTCCTCTCAAAACCTCAGCTCTACAAATTTTCCCTTCTCCTGCTTCCTTCAGATTGCCGCGGATCCACAAGCCAAGCCGCGCAAACGCGGCTCTTCTGTAGAATTCAGTGCCCAGAAAAATTTCCCACCAGTCGATTTCAAGAGCTTCTTCCAGATCTGGTGTCACAATTTCTTCCAGAGTTCTCTGCATCCACAACAGAGATCGTTTTCTTCCCCCCACGTAATCCGGGGGTGGTTCGATATTCTAATCTCTACTCTTTACTGCTTTAATCTTCAATCTCTGTTATGGCACCACAAATTTTTCCTGAAAAAGACTTTGGGCGGATTTTGATTGATAATAATGGGTATGGACATGTATTTTTAGAACGAATAAGGGCTAGGAATTGGTACAATTTGATTTATGATAATTCTGAGACCGAGTCATTCTATTGTCCTGAGTTGGTGAAGATGTTTTACACTCACCTAGATCAAGCCTCGGTAGATTCACAAGCTTACCAATTCACTGTCCACATGCCTAATGGTGATTTCATTGTCACGCTTCCTCTTATTGAGGAAGTCACTCATGTCCCGACCAACCCACACCATAGCGAGCCCCTCCCTTTAATTGACTATATGACTGTTATGGGAGTTCGCTGCACGGAGCAGGATCGTGGGCTAAAGGCTAGCACCACGTTTAGGAATGTTCATTGCATAGGACGTTGGATCCTACGCAATATTTTAGGGCTAGACCATACCACGACTTTTAACAGGCCTGTGCTACAGATTATACATGACTTGATGACTAGACAACGCACGGTCTGTTTAAACAAGGTTATCTTCCATGCACTAATTGTCAACTCTTCCCGAACAAGAGGTGCCAAATACACACACCCCATCCTGATTACACATCTGTGTAGGACCTTCCTACCAGATGATGTATTTGATTCATTTGATAGAGTGTTTGCTGCACCAGAGAGACCGACCAGTGCATACACTAGTTGTTTACACGCACTCTGGACACCTACTGTCCAGCCAGAAAATGTGCCTGTAGTGTCCTCATCTTCGGAGAGTTATGATGCGGAGGATGAACCCGAATTTTGGAGGCAGGAACCCCCTGTAGAGACACGTGCTTTCATGTCTACCTTATGGAAAGGCATGAAGAAAATATTTAGAGGGCAAGTAAGGCTGAGAAAGAAGGTGGAGGAGCAATCTTCCAGGTTGGAGGAGCAATCCTCTAGGCTAGATACTATTGAGGCGACATTGAGGAGGACACAATCAGCTGGGCCGAGCACCACATCGGTTCCAAAGAGGAGGAGGGAGTGACTTTTCACCTTTTACCTGTTTCATGCATTCTTTTTATCTTGCATACATCGAGGACGATGCATGAGATAGGTATGGGGGGGTAGATACTAACTTAGGATTTTTCATTTTCTTGTTAGGTTTTTTATTTTTTAGGATTTTTACTTTCTTTTTAGGTCTTTTATTTTTAGATTTTATTTTTTTTTTCTAGATTTTCCACTTTCTTTTTAGATTTTATCTTTTCTTTTAGAAAAAAAATAAAAATAAAAAAATAAAAAAATAAAAACTTTTTGAAATAAGAAACAATGTTTTGATCTATTTTTAAGAAAATTAAGATGTATCTTAGAAATTAAGAAAGCCTTAATTATGACATCTTAAACCTAGTTGAAGTAATAGATCTTGTTTGAGATTATAGGCTAAGTAAGTAAAATTGGTGAGATATTCTTATCTTGAATTTTGCCTTAGATAATTATGCACTTCACACTTACACATTTCTTGGGATGGAAACAAAGACCAAAAATGCCATATATAAAAAAAAAAAAAGAAAAAAAAAAAAGAAAAATATATATAAATAAAGCATCACCTATTAAGCTGGGAAATTGTGCCTCAAGAAGCATGATTACTCACGCCTAACGGTGATCTCACTTATTAAGCTGGATAATTGTGCCTCAAGAAGCATGATCATTCACGCCTAACGGTGATAAAAAATAATCCCCTTTAGTTTTGTGGCCTTTTTCACTCGAGACCTTAAACCCGAGGGATGTTTTCTCATCTGGTGCCCTAAAACCATCTGGTTTGGGAGTCATCGGTTAAAGGCTCGCTACATGGGTGAACTAGAAAGCCTAAGAAAACTAAGGGAAGAAAAAAGCAGAAAAAGAAAAAAATATATATATATAAATAAATAAATGGCTTAATGGTTGGAGTTGAAATCCCAGAAATCTTCACTTACACGGTATGCATATTATCTAGGTTTTATGAAGGATAAAATATTCAATCCAATTTTGAATTCTTACCTTAATTAAAAACAAGATCTTGCATGGATACTAAGTTTAAGGAAGAATGATTATAGGTGGACTTATGACCTAGGATCACTTATATTTTTGCAAAAATAGTTCGTAAACATGTTTCTTATTCAAAATGCGTTTTCAAAATACTAACATTTGTCTTCTTTCTTTATGGATTTTGTGGGTGTAATCCGCTGAAAACCCTCAGGAGACAACACTCCTCCTCTAGGGTAACCTAGAGGTTTAACGGCTTGTTGCACATGCTCAGTGCAATCGCGTCACCTGCGAAAGTGGTGTAATAAACTTGTAGCTTAGATTTTATTTTCTTTTTCTTTGTTTTTGCTCGGGACGAGCAAAAGAATAAGTGTGGGGGTGTGATTAGTACACAAAAGTGCATATTTTACATCATAACTTCCATGCATAATACAAATAAATAAGTGATTTTTACTCCTCTTCTCTACTTATTTGCAGGTACACCATTTAATGGAGAGATATTCAAATAATCACTTAATTAACACTAATTAAGTGATTAATCAAGATTAAGGATAAAGCCAAATCTCAATCCAGATCCAGAGAGATCCTCGCAACAAACCAAGATTCTAACCATACCACGTGGCCAAACTAACTTGCAACAACCTGTACCAGAAAGATCTGGACCAACGGCCCAGATCTTGCCGCGGGAACGCAAGTGGGCGCGGCAATCTAGGGCCGTTAGATCCCCGGATTTTGTGGCAACAACCTACTCTCCAGAAGCTTCTCCAATCTGCTATAAATACCCTATGAAGACCTGCGAGCTGAGACTGATCAGAGAAGAGAGGAGATTAGTTTTAGGTGTTGTAATTTTCATTTTTCTCTAGGTTTTGTTCTTTAGTTCCCTCTTCTTCTCTATCCCTAGATTTCATTACAAAAGAGAGTGATTGTGAGGGAGAGAGCTTGTGTAATCAAGGGTGACAACTTGAAGCTATGCAAGGATTGATCCATCCTCCATTCCTCTACTTGAGTTTGATTCTAGTTTCTTGCATTCTTTAATTGCTTTCCTTATTGCTTTGTTTACTTCTTGCAATTTACTTTCATGTCTTGTATTTTTCTAATGGCTTCTTGTAGCTAATTTTCATTCCATGTACTAGTTTACCACTAGCTTAGCCACTTCACTACTCATGGGTGATTGCTTTTGTTAATCTTGCAAGTGTATGATCTTCTCTTCTCCGATGGTTAAACCACCATCTTGCAAATGAGAAAGTAATTAGGTCAACATGTGAGAGGAATTCTAAGCCTATGGAGTGACAACATTAGGCAAAGCTTTCATTATCAAGGAGATTGGTAAGCTTTGGCAAGCTAGCAAGGTAATCTAGTCTTGGATCGCTTTCTTTAAGTTTCTTGTTCTTTTCTTGTGAATACCACAACCAATTCTTGATTTCTTTTCCAACAACTTCCACATGAACATATCCATCTTCTTTTAGTTTCTTTTGCATCACTAAGTTTATAATCAAGAGAAGACTACTAGTTTTATCACTTCACAACCTAACGTTTAAAGCTTCTATCGCGAGCTCTCCCTGAGATCCGACTCGGTATAGCCCTAGGCTATAGCGGAGACAAGAAAGGGTGCATCAAATACATCTTTATACACATAATAAGTACGCCCCTTTCCCGTCTAATCAATTATCCCTACATTCTAAATGTTTCAGTACCTTTATTTCAGTGGGGGTAGTTATGGATAGTAGCAGATATCTCTGCATTTTAATCCCAATAAATCGGCGTTGTAATCTGCGTAGTTATTAGGTAATCACAACATGTGATTTGTCACATACATTGCATTTATGTTGTCACTTTACCATACTTGTTTGCTAATAAATGATATTAATAATTGTCTTTTTCTTTGCTAAATGTAGGCCAAATGCTCAAAGAAATAAATGAGGAACAAGCCCAAAAGCCCACTTAATTCTGAAATAAATCAGATTAAACTCGAAGTGAAGAAATCTGGGCTATCAAGGAGTTGAGAAAATCCCTCCTTGAATCGAGGAATCGGAGCCAAGAAAATCAAATGTTGATTCAGTCAGTGGTTGAAGAAGAAACAAGAAAATCAACCATATATGCGAGAAGACCTTCACCCCAGGAAGCTCCCCCCTTTGGTGTGGCCACCTGGCCACACCAATGCCGCAAAAACGTGGCAAAAGCCGCGTTTTTGCGGCAATCCTGGGGAGTTACGGGGAGCGTGAACTCCCCCGACCTCCCCGGGATCTTGGTGGTTGGGTTTTCTTCCTATAAAAGGCCATATTGTGCACTGAGATGAGAGACCATGCAGAGATAGGACTTAGCCAAGCTTTTCATTTCTAGGTTTAGGTTTTTCTTTTTTATGTAACTTGTATGTAGGCTTAGGTTAGAAGATGATTCATGTAAGTAAGAGAGAGAGGCTGATGTTGAGAGTGACACCGATGTACTCCTCCTCCTTTCTTTCATTGTCTCAGTAAGCAATAAAGGTAAACTTTTCTTTGTGTTCGTTTCTTTACTTTCCTTTACATTTGTTTTGCTTTTCGTTTTCCTTTTCTACTTCACCTTGGTTGTATGTGTTGAGTCTACAAGTGAACTCTAAAGCAAGTACACCGATGCTACGTGAGAGCCAGCGATAGTTCATGAAGACGTTCTCCTCTTCCAAGCTCGCATCACTTCGTTCTTCTTATGCTTGACGATATAATGTGCACGAGGACCGAGTTCGAGTTTATGATCTATGCGTTGAACGCCTCCGAAGCAAAAAGGTAGAACTTGCAAAAAGGTTTCCAAGTAAGTCATCACCAAACTAGGTAAGTAATTCTTAACTTTCTTTCTTTTCTTTTATCGCTATAGTATAGATCGCCAACACGATTTCTTTCACCACTTCTTCCCAATCGTTTTCGATCTTTTCCTCCACTTCATTTGTACATAGTCGCTTTTTATTGTTTTCTGATTTTCCACCTTCTTCATCTCTCGCTTTCTCTCTAACTTTAACTATAACTTTCTTTTTCTTTTTCTTAATTTTAAAAACAGAGAAGAACCTTCGCTTAGTTTGATAACGATTTCAATAAAACTGTAAACGCTTCCATCGCAAACCCTCCTTGTGGATCACGACCCGCATTAGCCACTTGCTATAGCGGAAGTATTGAGCACTTGCACGTTTTTATTATAAGATCTAAAAATCCGTATTTTTTTGTGCAGGTTTTGCCTCAATCAAATTTTTGGCGCCGTTGACAAATTATCTTCCTAACATGTTTTTTATTGAAATCTGAATTTTTTTTTGAAATCTGAATTTTTTTTAGAACTAAACGAATTTTCTTCTCTGTTGCAGGTTCAGGGCAAGCAAAGCTAAAATATAAGGTTGCAGTAACATATAAGTGGCCTTGGGCCTTTGCTATAGAAAGCAGAGACCAAGGGCCCTCTGAATTGCCGCATTTCCACGGCAAAAGCCGCGGATCCGCGGCAAGGACGAGTTGACTACTAACAGATTTTTGCAGGGCTGCTAGCTTTGCAAATTATAGTTTTCTGCAATTATTTATTTCTTATATGCCATCACAAAAACCTGCTAATAATCAACAGTAAAAAGATTCGTTGAAAGTTAAAAATTGATTAGACATTTGCATTCTAGGCACAAGTCTTTTCAATTCTTTTACTTTACTGTTGAAGAGAGCTGGAGACAAGGTATGTATGCATAGCATATAGTTTAGGAAACATTCTTGGGTGATTTTGCTTTTGAATGCTACTTTCCTATATCTTGCACACTTGCACGAATCAATTCTAAGGGCAAAACCCAAATCAAGATAAGGTGGGGATTTGATCACCCTTCCTTAGCCCAAAAACCATCTCCAAGCACTCACTAACCCAAGCCTAACTTAAAATGAGTAGACATTGGCCCTAGGGACATCTCGGACTCAATTAGGAGATTATCCTAAGGGGGAAAAATGTTGGAATCTAACTCCTGCAAAATCAGTGTCTAGGAAAGGGATTGAGGGCCGAAAGCCCGAAGGTTGGTGGTTATTTAATTAAGGAACGTCTTTGACGGAAAACCTCCCACCAACCTTGCCCTGACCTGGCTGATTAGCTTGTGGTTAAAGTCTACATTAGACCTCCCGTGGACAGTCTAACCAGTTAGGAGTCGTCTAGGTCCTAAGTCTACCCTAACTTAGGCTAGAATTTTTTTTTGTTTGTTTATTTGTTTGTTTTTCTTTGTTTGTATTCTATTGTGTGATATGGACTATAATAATAATTTTTCAACTATAATAATAATCCATATTACACATCAAACTCTTTTTCGGATATTACCAACCCGGCATATCATGACTTTAACCAACCTAGTGTGCCGGATTGGTCTTATCCGAATCAATATGACCCATACCCCCCATCTAATAACTATAATTTTCATAATGACTTCAACTCTTCACCGAGTCAGTGGGGATTCACCTCCCCCGAGCATAATTTCCAATCACCTTGTCCTCCTTCTCCACCTAGTCCACAATATTTTCACG
Organism: Agave tequilana; assembly: GCA_038442645.1. Lineage (NCBI taxonomy): Eukaryota > Viridiplantae > Streptophyta > Magnoliopsida > Asparagales > Asparagaceae > Agave > Agave tequilana. Next base: position 64,418 of record JAVJIF010008228.1, read on the forward strand.
AGTCATACTCAGTTCCACCCGTCCAAAATAAGAAACCATCAATTTTGGAAATGAGTATGCGTGAGTCCAAACACAAATCCCAAGATCTGATGGACTCACAATTTCACTACCACTTCCAAGACAATTCTTCATCTTTTCATCAAAACAATGAACATATCACCTATGAAGAGATGCTTGAATCCATGACTCAGGCTCAAAACACTCGTAATCGTGACATAGATATGATGGTCGAATCACTACGTTCCATCGTCCTGATGTCACTAACCATTCTGTTAGAGCCGATGAGTCATGTAGTTTTGGAAATCAAGATTCCATTTCAGAAAACCACTTGAACTTGCCCAAACTCCAAATTTTGAAAAAGATATTGATAGTTTAGCAAGTTTTCCTTTTCCTGAAATAGAACTTGAGAATGAATATGATCTTGAACCCCAACTTAGTGATTCAATGCTTCTTCCTGATTCAATAATGACTCCGGTATCTTCACCTGATTTCGATCTTTTCCCCGAGTCAACATTGGATCCTGTACCAATCCATAATGAAATTGAATCACCCATCTGTGAGGATCATATTGAACTTGACCAATTCTACACTCTTGAAGATCCTATTGACAAATTGGCAAGTTCTCAATTTTTTGATATTGAAGTCAATGAGATATGTGACCTAGATTCTCATATCTGTGATCCAGTTCAACTTTCTGAATCAATCTTGACTCCTGTTGTGTTACCAAATTTGAGTAATGTTTTAGAGTCAGTTTTGATTCCTCCACCTATCATTCATGAACTGGAATCACCCATATTAGGTCACATTCCATTGTTGGAAAATACATGTGGACTGGAGTTTCAACTTCTTAACTTGGACCCAATTTCTGAACCAATTTCGACTTTTGAACCTTTACTTGACTTAAGTCACCTTCCTGAGTCGGTATTAGTTCCTGTCCTTCCTGAGTCCAAGTCAACTGTTCTATCATTTCATACTCCAATCTGGGACGAGGTGGTTGACAAATTTGACTCCGAAATCAATTATGGAATTTGGAAATTAGATGGGGTTCAATTTTTAATAAAAATTCTTAATGGATTTATCTTTTAGTGGGTCATATTAAAGATAGTGCTGGTGGGTTCCTCCGAGACCCAAGAAAAGTTGATTGGGCCGCGTTTCGTGGACCAATCAGACCACCACCGGAACCACCACCTTAAGGTAACCTGTTCCTTCCCTTTCGTCTTTTTCATGCATCTATACATTAATTCATGCATTGAGGACAATGCATGAGATAGGTGTGGGGGAGGGTCTAACATTACTTTTCTTTTTCTTTAAAAAATAAAAAAAATAACACTTTTCTTTACTTTTAAAAACTTTTTGAAAAATAGAAACAATATTTTGACTTATCTTTGTAAGAAATTAAGTTAATTTTAAGGAATAGGAAAATCCAAATTGGGACTTCTTATACTTGGTCAAAATAAGATTATTTGTTTGATTTATAGAGTTAGGAAGATAATTTGTCAAAGTAATTTAGTCTTGATCTTTACCTTGATGAAATATGCACACTTCATACACTTACACACTTAGGGTTCAAAAACAAAGATTCTTATGCCTTATAAAATATATATATATAAAAAAATGAATAAGTCTAATTATTGATTAGCTAGGTGCTTTGGCCTAAGCAAGCCTTAGTATTTATGCGAAAGATAATTAGATAAGTTCGAAAAAAAAAATGATGAATAAATCTAATTATTGATTAGCTAGGTGCTTTGGCCTAAGCAAGCCTTAGTATTTATGCGAAAGATGATTAGATCCTCTGATTAAGCTGGGTATTTGTGCCTAATAAAGCATAAGTATTCACGCCTAAAAGGGATTCATATAATAAAGTCCTTAGTTTTGTGGCCTTGTTTGCTCGAGTCCTTAAGTCCTAGGGGTGTCTTCTCACCTGGTGCCCTAAGACCGTTTGGTTTGGGAGTCATCGATTAGAGGCTCGTTACATGGGTAGATTAGAAAGCCTAATAGAACTAAGGAATAATACCACAAAAAAAAGTATATATATAAATAAGTAAGGCATAAGAGTTAGAGTTAATGAACCCTTAGTCAAAATTTTAACAGTCACAAGTGCATATGACTTAGGGTAAAGTAATAGACTAAATGAGAAGTACAATTTGACCCCTTACTCTACTTGATAACAAATTTTTGAATAGAGACTAAGTTTAGGAATGAAAATTTTAGTTTTTCTATAACTTATAGATTGCTTAGATCTTACAATTATATGTCAAATATTTTTTCTCTTTCAAAATGCTTTTTGAAAATACTAACTCTTTATTTTCCTTTCTTTATGGATTTTGTGGGTGCAATCCGCTGAAAACCCTCACGAGACAAAACTCTTCCTCTAGGGGAAACCTAGAGGTTTAACGGCTTGTTGCACATGCTAAGTGCAATCGCGTGACCTGCGAAAGTGGTCTAATAATCCTTAGTATAGTTTAGTTGTTTTGCTCGAGGACGAGCAAAAGATAGGTATGGGGGTGTGATTGGTCTCTAATGTTGCATATTTAATATCATATTTCCATACTTATTTTAGAATAAAAGCCTGCATTGTCCTAATTAATTGCTTAATTTATTTGCAGGCCCATTCTTTAAGGAGATGAAGAAAATGAGCCCAAAGCCCACAAAAATTCTGAATTAAATCAGAGTTAATTCACACTCAGTAAATCAGGAAAAAATCAAGAGGTTGAAAACTGGTTGAGAAGAATCCTCTCAGAATCGATCGGTTGAAGCAAAGATCAAGCAAGTTTGATTCAGATTCTGACTGGATACATTTTAGTATTCGAATCATAACTTTTGCTACACAATCTCAATTCTGATGATTCAAGATGATCCAGAAAGCAGACTGACATAGCTATAACTCTTATGTTGATCATTATTTCTAATTCTATCAGTTGTTAAGTGATATTCAGTAATCAACAAGCCAACAAACAGCAGATCAGAACTGAATATCCACCTCTACCCCCTCCATTTCTCCTATAAATACCCGCACTCAAAGGCAAAAGGGAGGCCAATGCAGATTAGGATTTTAGACTAGTTTTTCCATTTCTTAGTTTTGGTTTTTGTTTTTCTTTTTCATGTAATTGTAATTTTCATTTATGTAAATAAGAGGAGATCAGACTTTCATCGAAGAACAAGAATGAAGCTAGAGCTGGAGTGACACTGGTGTAAGGTTTTATTTTTTTTCTTCGATTGTTATGAAATCAAATCAATGCTATTTTCTTGTATGTTCTTTTTAGTTCTCTTCTTCTTTTCTATTTTACCTTTCTTTTTGGTACAACTGCCTTCCAAGTGAGTCTAAAAGCATCGAAAGAGCCTTGCCTTTGCGAGTGCCACCGATAGCTCATGACGATGGAATTGTGAGTCTCTCCGTATCATTTCATGCTTGCGTATCTTAATGATGTAATGTGGAAGAGACCAACACTCGACTCTTATGGGCTATGCGCTAATTGCCTCCAATTCAAGGTAACATCGAAGCTAAGAACTCAAGGTAAGCTTTTGGTTAAAAGAAGGTAAATATTTGTTTTATTTTCTTTTTCATTTCTGTAAATTATACCAACAATACCTCTTCCAACTCCTTCTTCTCCACTCACTCCATTTGTACATAGCCGTTTTTTTATCATTTTCTAATTTTTCTCCACTTTCTATTCTACCACTTTCTTCTTAACTTTAATATAACTTTCTTTTTCACTTACATAACTTTAAAAACAGAGAAGAACTTTCGTTTGTTGTTATAAAGATTTCAATATAAAGAACTGTAACGCTTCCATCGCAAACCCTCCTTGTGGATCACGACTCGCATAGCTACTTGCTATAGCGGAAGAATTGAGCACTTGCACATTTCTATTTTTAAGTTCTGAAATTTCGTATTTTTTGTGCAGGTTTAGCCTCAATCAACATGCAAATCATGCAATTACGGCGATCCAAAATACCCGCTGATTGATGCTAAACCTGCACAAAATATGAGATTTCAGAACTTATAATAAAAATGTGCAAGTGCTCAATTCTTCCGCTATAGCAAGTGGCTATGCGGGTCGTGATCCACAAGGAGGGTTTTGCGATAGAAGCGTTTACGTTATTTATTGAAATCTTATGAACACAAAACGAGAGTTCTTCTCTGTTTTTAAGTTAAGAAAAGAGAAAAAGAGTTATGTTGTTAAAGTTAAGAAGAAAGTGGTAGAATAGAAAGTGGAGAAATTAGAAAACAATAAAAGCGACTATGTACAAATGGAGTGAGTGGAGAAGAAAGAGTTGGAAGAGGTGGTGTATAATTTACAGAAATGAGAGAAAGGAAAGAAAAGGAAGGAATACTTACCTAGTTTAATTGATGACTTACCTGGAAACCTTTTGCAAGTTCTACCTTTTTGCTTCAGAAGCGTTCAACGCATAGATCATAAACTCGAGCTCAGTCCCCGTGCACATTATATCGTCAAGCATATCAAGAACGAAGTGATGCGGAGCTTGGAAGAGGAGAACGTCTTCATGAACTATCGCTGGCTCTCACGTAGCTTAGTTATTCTTGCTTTGGAATTCACTTGTAGACTCAACAAATATAACCAAGGTAAAGTAGAAAGAGGAAGAGGAAAGCAAAACAAAATACGAACATAAAAAGAAGCTTTTACCTTTATTACTTGCAGAGACAATGGAAGAAAGGAGGAGGGTACATCGGTGTCACTCTCAACATTAGCCTCTCTCTTACTTACATGAATCTTCCTCTAACCTAAGCTACATACAAATTACATAAAAAGAAAAGAAAAACCTAAACTACAAAGAAGGAAAACTAGGCTAAATCCTAATCTGCATAGTCATCCACTTTTCAGCGCAGATACTTGCCTTTTATAGGCATAAACCCAGTAAGGAGGATCCCGGGGAGATCGGGGGAGCAAACGCTCCCCTAACTCCCCAACAATGCTGCGGAAACGCAGCCCAAGCCGCGTTTCCACGGCCAGGGTGTGGCCAGATGGCCACACCCTGTTGGTGGGTCATCTTGGGATTGTCTTCTGACTTTATCCTTTGTTAGTTTCTTCGTTTGAGTCCCGGATTCTGACGAAATGGCCTTGGTTCTTGGCTTTAACCGATCGATTCTGAGAGGATTCTTCTCAACCGATTTTCAACCTCTTGATTTTTCCTGATTTAGTGAGTGCGAATTAATTCTGATTTAATTCAAAATTTTGTTGGCTTTGGGCTCATTTCTCTTCAACTCCTTAAATATTGGGCCTGCAAATAAATCAAACAATTAATTAGGACAATGCAGGCTTTTATTTTTATAATAAGTATGGACATATGATATTAAATATGCAACATTAGCGACCAATCACACCCCCATACCTATCTTTTGCTCGTCCTCGAGGAAAACAACTAAACTATACTAAGGATTATTAGACCACTTTCGCAGGTCACGCGATTGCACTGAGCATGTGCAACAAGCCGTTAAACCTCTAGGTTCCCCCTAGAGGACGAGTTTTGTCTCGTGAGGGTTTTCAGCGGATTGCACCCACAAAATCCATAAAGAAAGGGAAATAAAGAGTTAGTATTTTCGAAAAGCATTTTGAAAGAGAAAAATATTTGAAATATGATTGTAAGATCTAAGCAATCTATAAGTTATAGGAAAACTGAAATTTTCATTCCTAAACTTAGTCTCTATTCAAAAATTTGTTATCAATTAAAGTAAGGAGTCAAATTGTACTTCTCATCTAGTCTATTACTTTACCCTAAGTCATATGCATTTGTGACTGTGAAAATTTTGGCTAAGGGTTCATTTACTCTAACTCTTATGCCTTATTTATTTATATATAATTTTTTTTTGTTTTATTCCTCAATTTCATTAGGCTTTCTAATCTTCCCATATAACAAGCATTCAGTCGGTGACACTCAAACCGGACAGTTTTAGGGCACCAGGTGAGAAAACACCCCTAAGGACTTAAATACTCGAGCAGATAAGGCCACGAAACCAAGGTTTTTATTTATACGATGTATCCCTTTTAGGCTTGAATACTTATGCTTCATGAGGCATAAATACCCAGCTTAATCAGAGGATACACATTTTTTTTTCAAACTCATCTAATTATCTTTTGCATAAATACTAAGGCTTGCTTAGGCCAAAGCACCTAGCTAATCAATAATTAGACTTGTTATTTTTTTCTTTTTTTTTCAAACTCATCTAATTATCTTTTGCATAAATACTAAGGCTTTCTTAGGCCAAAGCACCTAGCTAATCAATAATTAGATTTGTTCATATATATATATATATATATATATATATATATATATATATATATATATATATATATATATATATATATATATATATATATATATTTTATAAGGCATAAGAATCTTTGTTTTTGAACCCTAAGTGTGTAAGTGTATGAAGTGTGCATATTTTATCAAGGTAAAGATCAAGACTAAATTACTTTGACAAATTATCTTCCTAACTCTATAAATCAAACAAATAATCTTATTTTGACCAAGTATAAGAAATCCTAATTTGGATTTTCCTATTCCTTAAAATTAACTTAATTTCTTATAAAAATAAGTCAAAATATTGTTTCTCTTTTTCAAAAAGTTTTTAAAAGTAAAGAAAAATGTTAAATTTTTTCTTTTTTTATTTTAAAGAAAAAGAAAAGTTATGTTAGACCCTCCCCCACACCTATCTCATGCATTATCCTCAATGTATGAGTTAATGCATAGATGCATGAAAAAGACGAAAGGGAAGGAAAATGTTACCTTATGGTGGTGGTTCCGGTGGTGGTCTGATTGGTCCACGAAATGCGGCCCAATCGACTTTTCTTTGGGTTCGGAGGAACCCATCAGAAATTATTCTAATATAACCCATTAAAAAGATTTGTCCATAAAGGATTTTTATTAAGTATTTGACCCCATCTAATTTCCATATTCTATAACTAATTTTGGAGTTAAATTTGTCAACCACCTCGTCCCAGAAATGAGTGTGAAATGATAGAATGTTTGACTTGGACTCAGGAAGGACAGGAACTAATACCGACTCAGGAAGATGACTTAAGTCAAGTAAAGGTTCAGGAGTCGAAATAAGTTCAGGAATTGGGTCCAAGTCAAGAAATTGAAACTCAAGTCCACAATTATTTTCCAACAATGATATGTGACTTAATGTTGGTGATTCAAGTTCATGAATGATAGGTGGGGAATCAAAACTGACTCAAAAATATTACTCAAGTTTGGTAATAAAACAGGAGTCAATATTGATTCGGAAAGTTGAACTGGATCACAGATTTGAGAATCTAGGTCACATATTTCATTGAGTTCAATATCAAAAAATTGAGAACTTGCCAATTTGTCAATAGGATCTTCAAAAGTGTATAATTGGTCAAGTTCAATATGATCCTCAAAGATGGGTGATTCAATTTCATTATGAATTGGTACAGGATCCAACGTTGACTCCGGGAAAAGATTGAAATCAGGTGAAGATACCGGAGTCATTATTGAATCAGGAAGAAGAATTGAATCACTAAGTTAGGGTTCAAGATCATATTCATTCTCAAGTTCTATTTCAAGAAAGGAATAACTTGCCAAACTGTCAATATATTTTTCAAAATTTAGAGTTTGGGCAAGTTCAAATGGTTGTTCTAAAATAGAATCATGATTTCCAAAATAACATGACTCTTCGGCTCTAACAGAATGGTAAGTGACATCAGGACGGTGGGAACGTAGAGATTCGACCATCATATCTATGTCACGATTACGAGCATTTTGAGCCTGAGTCATGGCTTCAAGCATCTTTTCATAGTTGATGGGTTCATTGTTTTGATGAAAAGATGAAGAGTTTATCTTGGAAGTGGTAGTGAAATTGTGAGTCCAGCAGATTTTGTGATTATTGTTTGGACTCATGCATACTCCTTTCCAAAATTGATGGTTTTCTATTTTGGACTGGTGGAACTGAGTATGACTCTTGGGGATATTGTGGACTAGGTGGATAAGGAGGACAATTTGGTTGAAAATTAGACTCGGGTAGGTGAATCCCCACTGACTCTGTGAAGAGTTGAAATCGTTATGGAAATTATAGTCATACGATGGGGATATGGGTTATATTGATTCGGATAAGACCAATCCGGCACACTAGGTTGGTTAAAGTCATGATATGCTGGGTTGGTAATATCCGAAAATGAACTCGGTGTGTAATATGGATTATTATTGAAGTTGAAAAAATTATTATTATAAGCCATATCACACAATACAAACAAAAAGAAAGAAAATACAAATAAGCAAACAAATAAAAGAGAAGAAAAATCTAAACTAAGTTAGGGTAGACCTAGACCTAGACGACTCCTAACTGGTTAGACTGTCCACGGGAGGTTTAATGTAGACTTTGACCACAAGCTAATCAGCCAGGTCAGGGCAAGGTTGGTGGGAGGTTTCCGTCAAAAGACGTTCCTTAATTAAATAACCACCAACCTTCGGGCTTTCGGCCCTTAATCCCTTTCCTAGACACTGATTTGGCAAGAGTCAAGTTCCAACACCTTTCCCCCTTAGGATAATCTCCTAATTGAGTCCGAGATGTCCCTAGGGCCAACGTCTACTCATTTTAAGTTAGGCTTGGGTTAGTGAGTGCTTGGATTCTGATTTTTGGGCTAAGGAAGGGTGATTATATCCCCACCTTATCTTGTTATTGGGTTGGTGCCCTTAATATAATTTTGTGCAAGTGTACAAGATATGTAAATAGGAATCACTCAAAGCAATGAAAATCAACCAAGAGATGAATCCTATTCTACATGCAATGCGAACGTACCTTGCTCCAGCACTCTTCAAGAGTAAAAATAAATGAATTGAAAAAACGCGTGCCTAAAATGCAAACATCTAATCAATTTTTAACTTTGCAACAAACGTTTTACTGTTGATTATTAGCAGGCTTATGTGATGGCATATAGGAAATAAAGAATTGCAGCAAACTAGAATTTTTGTAAACTATGCAGCCCTGCAAAAAGCTGTTAGTAGTCAACTCTTCATTGCCGCGGTTCCGCCGCTTTTGCCGTGGAAACGCGGCAATTCAGAGGGCCCTTGGTCTCTGCTTTCTCGAGCAGAGGCCCAAGGCCACTTGTATGTCACTGCAATATTAATTTCCTGCTTTAATTGCCCTGTAACCTGCAGCAGAGAAGAAAATTCGTTTAGTTCTAAAAAATTTTCAAAAAAAATTCAGATTTCAATAAAAAACATGTTACCCTCCCCGGCAACGGCACCAAAATTTGATTGATGCTAAACCTGCACAAAATACGAGATTTCAAAACTTATAATAAAAATGTGCAAGTGCTCAATGATTCCGCTATAGCAAGTGGCTATGCGGGTCGTGATCCACAAGGAGGGTTTTGCAATAGAAGCGTTTACGTTATTTATTGAAATCTTATGAACACAAAACGAGAGTTTTCTCTGTTTTTAAGTTAAGAAAAGAGAAAAAGAGTTATGTTGTTAAAGTTAAGAAGAAAGTGGCAGAATAGAAAGCGGAGAAATCAGAAAACAATAAAAGCGACTATGTACAAATGGAGTGAGTGGAGAAGAAAGAGTTGGAAGAGGTGGTGATATAATTTACAGAAATGAGAGAAAGGAAAGAAAGGAAGGAATACTTACTTAGTTTAATTGATGACTTACCTGGAAACCATTTGCAAGTTCTACCTTTTTGCTTCGGAGGCGTTCAACGCATAGATCATAAATTCGAGCTCAGTCCCCGTGCACATTATATCGTCAAGCATATCAAGAACGAAGTGATGCGGAGCTTGGAAGAGGAGAACGTCTTCATGAACTATCGCTGGCTCTCACGTAGCTTAGTTATACTTGCTTTGGAATTCACTTGTAGACTCAACAAATACAACCAAGGTAAAGTAGAAAGAGGAAGAGGAAAGCAAAACAAAATACGAACATAAAAAGAAGCTTTTACCTTTATTACTTGCAGAGACAATGGAAGAAAGGAGGAGGGTACATCGGTGTCACTCTCAACATTAGCCTCTCTCTCTTACTTACATGAATCTTCCTCTAACCTAAGCTACATACAAATTACATAAAAAGAAAAGAAAAACCTAAACTACAAAGAAGGAAAACTAGGCTAAATCCTATGCATGGTCGTCCACTTTTCAGTGCAGATACTGGCCTTTTATAGGCATAAACCCAGTAAGGAGGATCCCGGGGAGACCGGGGGAGCAAACGCTCCCCCTAACTCCCTAACAATGCCGCGGAAACGCAGCCCAAGCCGCGTTTCCGCGGCCAGGGTGTGGCCAGATGGCCACACCCTGTTGGTGGGTCATCTTGGGATTGTCTTCTGACTTTATTCTTTGTTAGTTTCTTCGTTTGAGTCCCGGATTCTGACGAAGTGGCCTTGGATTCTTGACTTTAACCGATCGATTCTGAGAGGATTCTTCTCAACCTGGTTTTCAACCTCTTGATTTTGCCCTGATTTAGTGAGTGCGAATTAATTCTGATTTAATTCAGAATTTTGGTGGGCTTTGGGCTCATTTCTCTTTAACTCCTTAAAGATTGGGCCTGCAAATAAATCAAACAATTAATTAAGACAATGCAGGCTTTTATTATATAATAAGTATGGACATATGATATTAAATATGCAACATTAGCGACCAATCACCCGCGCCATCAATTACAATGCCATAGGGTATTTATGCATCTGAAGGTCCATCGAGAGAAGGGATCTGATCGAAGAAGTGGTAAATACAACAGTATTCCACAGAATCTATTGTAATCTTGGGATACTATAGTGAATTCTCTCTCTCCTCTCCGTTGTTTTTTCAATTTGGGTTTCCATATAAAAATCTCCTTTTTCTATCTGTTATCTTCAATTACCACCCAATAAATAAAATATCCTCTTGCTTGTGGTGTGAGATTGACTGTCTAATCAATCGTGTCAAAAATCTCCACCACATGCAATGTTAAAGAAAGAATGAATAACTTATTTAATTCTAAATGGCTTATTGACCTACATATGCTCAAACAAATATTTTTTTTCACGTGATAGGATCTATACGCAAATCCTCTGAATAGGATCCTAGTCGAACTCTATATAAATCTTGTTTTTAATTTGACAAATAAACCATATAATATAAAACCCAATATATTCAATAGCTCTATCCTTCATCAGTCATACTGAGGCAGTCCAAGCATACAAATTGATTATGTATATATAAGGGCCTGGCTAGAAGATTTACGAAATCTAAATTCACTTATGAATCTATATAATGATGTGTTGAAGCTATAATATTCGACAAGTGCTATAGGATAGGAGACTAACTAATTTAATAGTCATAATGAACCTTGAACTATACTAAACATAAATATAGAGTCATTAACGCCTCTCTTCATTTCTAAAGAGTAAAACTACTACAATATATAGATTAGACGTCACCCATTTCATGTTGTTTTTTGAAAAGAAATGATGTGAAAAATATTCAGTGGAAATTTGTAATAAGTTACAATATTTAAGACGTCATTTTTTTATTCAAATTAAAAACTCTTTAACGTTGGTTTTATAAAACCGACGTGAAAGGCCAGGATCTAATGTCGGTTTTAAATGTAACCGAGTTAAGAATGTGACTTTTTACGTCGGTTATATAGGTAACATTTAACCGATGTTAAAAACGTGATTAATAAATCAATCAGTGCTCGCCTCCTCCCTCTGCCAACTCCCTTACAGATCGCTGAAGTGGCAATTATTCAATTCATCTAACAACCGTCATCCAACAGCCATTATGATACCAACTAGGTAACATCCCCGATCCAATATAAAAAAAACCCTAAAGCAAAATATTCCCAAATCATTGCTCGTCTCTCTTTCTTTTTCTCGATCATGCCTCTTTTTCCTCACCCACTCAATACTCGTGGAGTCCGTCGCACCACTCGCTGCTCGTCAACCCCCATCCCCCCACCATTAACATGTCGTGTAACCTAACACTGCACCTCACTCAATCGAAACTGGCAGAATCATGGTCGAGGTTGGCGGGAACTCAACACTGATGCACACGCTAACCGAGATCGCAATCGAGGTTGGCGGGATCTCAAACGAGACTGGGGATTTGCTTGCTCAGCTGAAGCTTAGGACAGTTCGTTATAGTGTTTACTGATCTTGAATGAGGTTTAATTTTTATGGTAAAAGTTTGAATTTTTATCACTTGTGGTGTCTATTTGTCGTTTGAATTTTATCTAGGCTTGTTGTGTTGTTTGATTTTCATCCTACCACTAAGGTTTGTGATTGAAGTAAACCTGTACACAAAAAATACAGAATTTTAGAAATAAAAAAGTGCAAGGTTCTCAATTCTATCACGATAGCAAGTGGCTATGTGGGTCGTGATTGGCAAGGAGGGACTTGCAATGGAAGCGTGCTACAAGTTCTCTTTTAAGTTACAAAAAATGGTTAAAAGTTCTTCTATGTTCTTTAAAAAAAAGAGAAATAAAACTATATTAATTTAGAGAAAGTGGTAGATAGGAGAAGATGGTGATTGTGAAAAATAAAAAACTTAGTTAAAGAAAAGAAATAAAAAGAGTAAAGAAAAGAGAGTTGGTAATTGGAAGTGATTTAAACTAATGGATTAAAAGAAAGAAAGAAAAACTAAAGTGCTTACTTACCTCTTTGGTGCTTGATTACCTTTGATTCATTGCAATGATTGACCTTGGTTTGAAGGCGATCGAAGTATAACAAATAGGATCTTCCCCATTCCCATGCTGAACTAAGAAATTAAGATGCAAGTTAAAACTAATTTAGAAATGGCTATTCATAACCATAAGCCATCAACGACACTTGCAAGGGCAAGGCAAATTCGAGACTATCGGAATCATTTGGATTTACAAGCTCCTCAGAGGGAAGTAGAGGAAAACAAAATGAAGAACTAAAAAAGTAAAAGAAGAACATAAAAGTGTAATTTTTGATTAAATAAAGTAATGATGAAAGAAAGGAATAGCACTTACACCAATGCCACTGTTGGTACAGCCTTCACTCTCATTCTCTGATGAAACTCTTATCTCTTCTGAGTTACATAAATAAAAACAACAAGAAATGAAAAAAAATAAAAATCTACACTAAACAAGAACAATAACCTAGCCTAGAATCTATCTCTGCTGAATGGTGCCCCTTTGCCTTAAGAAATGCAGGTATTTATAGTCAAAATTCGATAAGGGAGAGCATACGAAGATAGAGGCAAAATCTCTTACCCAAAAGAAAAGATCTTCTAATAAGGTTGGAGATAAGATTGAAGATATATTTTTATTTTATCCCTTGATCTTCAGTAATTGTGTCTTATCTCGCTGAATCTTCTGAATATACATCATAATCCTTTAGATATCCCTTTGTATATTGATAAGGTTATATTTAGACTTCTGGAGTTGCCTCTATCTTCTTGATTTCCCAGATAATAAAATAAATCCAACTAAACCTAATTAAGTTGGATTAGATTTGTAATGATCTTCTGCTAACCAAATAAATCAATATAAAGTTGATTTTACTGGTATATATTTGGTATTATCTTTTTCCTCTCTATGATTATCTTCTGCAAAATAGATATTTAAGATAAGAAAATTAGCAGATTTATTGCACTATAAATATAGGAGTGTAATGAAAAGAATACAAAATATGTGCACGATCACACCCCCACGCCTATCTTTTGCTCATCCTCGAGTAAAACAAATAAAAAGTAAAATAGAGATAACCTAATCTAACTCACTTTCGTATAAATCACGGTTGCACTTAACACGTGCAACAAGCCGTTAAACCTTTACGTTATCTCTAGAGGATGAGTTTTATCTCATGAGAGTTTTCAGTGGATTACACCGACAAAATTCATAAAGAAAAAAAAAACAATGTGTTAGTATTTTTGAAAACGCATTTTGAAAAAAGAAAATATTTGAAGTATTTTTACAATAATTAAGCAATCTATAAGTCATAGGGGCACCAAACTATTCATTTCTAAACTTAGTCTCTATTCAAAAACTTGTTATCAATCAAGGTTAGGATTAAATTTGTATTTCTCATCTAGTCTATTATTTTATCATAAGTCATATGCACCTTCGTGACCGTGAATATTTGACTCGGGTTTCCTCAACTCTAACTCTTATGACTTATTTTTATACATTTTGGATGGTAATATCCCTTAGTTCTATTAGGCTTTCTAATCTGCTCATGTAACGAGCCTTAGATCAGTGACTCTCAAACCAGGCGGTCTTACGGCACGAGTGAGAAAACACCCCAAGGACTTAAGGAGTCAAGTAAAAAAGGCCCCAAAACTAAGAATTTTATTAATTATATGAACAACTTTTAGGCATGAATACTTATGCTTTATGAGGCACAAATGCCCAGCTTAATCATAAGATATATATATATATATATATATATATATATATATATATATATATATATATATATATATATATATATATATATATATATATATATATATATATATATATTCTTCTTTTTTAATAAGACATAAGAATCTTTTGTTTGAACCATAAGTGTGTAAGTGTATAAAGTATGCATATTTCATCAAGGTAAAAATCAAAACTAAATTACTTTTTCTATTTTTCTTCCTAACCCTAGAAATCAAATTAATAATCTTATTTTGACCAAGCCAAAGAAATCCTAACTATGATTCTCCTATTCCTTAAAATTTACTTCATTTCTTACAAAAAATAGGTCAAAATATTATTTCTTTTTTCAAAAAGTTTTTAAAAGCAAAGAAATTTTTTTATAAATAAAAGAAAACCTATGTTATGTTAGAACCCTCCCCAACACCTATCTCATGCATTGTCCTCAATGTATGAATGAATGCATATATGAATGAAAATGAAAAAAGGAAAGGAAAATGTTACCTCAAGGTGGTAGTTCCGGCAGTGGTCGGATTGGGCTAAGCATTGCACCCAATCTAAATATTGTAGATTATTATAGAACCCACCTTTGGTGACCTTTTTCCTATTTATAGAGTTACAACGTCCAAAGTGAATAGAATCATGCAAGATCCTAACATTAAAATCATCCCGATTATATGACCAATCTTGAAATATCATCTTAGAGTCATTATGGTCTATACCTTAGTCTAACAATAGAATGTGACTTGGTGGAATGGTTGAGTTAGGCTCAAGAATGAAAGGTTTGGGAACCAATACTAACTCAGAAAATTAAGTTTAGGTTCAAGAGTCAGTTTTTATTCAATATTTTGTTACAAATAAAAGAATTTAAATTCACATTCATTTTTCATCAATGGAATGTGACAATCCAAAATAGGTGATTCAATTTCAAGGTCTATAGGCATGGGAATCAATGTTGGCTCAGAAAATGGGTGCAAAATTGGGTAAGGATACCAGAGGCAACAATGATTCAAAGTTTGAAACTAAATCGCAAAGTTGAGGATCGGGGTCACACACATTCAAATTCAATCTCATTGAATGAAAAACTTTCCAATTTGTCAAAAATTTGAGTTTGATCAAATCCAAATTGGTGTGATGAAACTGAATGTTGGTTAAGGTCTCTTAGACACCTTGATTCTTGGCTCCTATCAAGATGGCTAGAGCAATCAGGAATGATCAAAAATGTGTTAGGTAGAGTTTTGTCAATCCTATCTTTCACTATGTTAACTAAACGACTCATTTATACTTCTAGCCTATTGATAGATTGAGTAAATTATTTTTAGACTGAATCTGGTTTCTCATACTTATTTCTAAGTCAGTTGGTTCTTCTTCTTGTGGTGGGACATAGAAAATGGAGTAAGGGTCTTAGATTTGAATGGAATTGTGAGTCCAACATGTTTTGAAATTGGTTTTGAGACTCAGTCAAGGCTTCTACACTCTTAGTCGATTTAGATATTTTCTTCTATGGGTTGATCTTGATAAGGAGTGTATGAAGCTGGATGATCTTGATAAGGAGTATATGAAGCTGATGTTTGTAAGGTTGTTGATAAAATGACTAGAGGAGTTGTATCCCCATGACTCTGTGAAGAGTGGTGATGATTATTCCAGTCGTGTTAATAATATTGAGACTGAGACATATATTGATTCGGATAAGACTAATCTGGCATACTTGGTTGGTTAAAGTTATGAAATGCCGAGTTGGTAATGTCTGAGTCAAAAGAGGTCGAGGTGAAGTATGGATCACTATATGTGTTGAAATAATTATAATTGTAATTCATATCACAAAGATGTAAAAAAACAAACAACAAGCAAGCAAACAAAAAATGAAAAATTTAGCCTAAGTTAGGATAGACTTTAAACCTAGACGACTCCTAACTGGTTAGACTGTCCACAGGGTATATATTACAGAATCTAATCAAAAGTTAATCAGCTAGATCAAAGCAAGATTTGTGGGAGGTATCCTCACTAAAAGCGACGGGCCAAATTAAGCCAAACTCCCAGCCTTTGAGATTTTTCCTCTCAATCCCCTACCTTTGACACCGATTTAGCAAGATTCAAATTCTAATCAACTTCCCCCTTAGGCCACTCTCCTATTAAGTCCGAGATGTCCCTATGGCCAACGTCTACTCAGTTTTAGTTATGCTTGGTTTGTGAGTATGGAGATGGTTTTCGGGCTAAGAAAGGGTAATGACTTTCCTACCTTATCTTATTTATAGGACAAGCCCTTAATTCAGTTTAGTGCAACGTGTACATGTATAAAAAAAACAACACTTAAGAAATATAAATAATTCAAAAGTGTTCCTATACTACATGCTATGTGCACATATTTTTGCTCCAGCACTCTTCAATAGTAATGAAATGTAACGAATTAGACACGTTCCTAAATGTAAGTCTAGACATTTTTTAACATTTACAAGCAACCATATTACTGTTGAGGTTAGAACAATATGCAGAATATGTTAAATAAGAAAACTATAAACTGAAGTAGCTAAATCCTTGAATTTCAAACAACCTGCAAGAAATTACAGTTAATAGTTCACCACAAATGCCGCGAAAACACAACTTTTGCGGCATTTGCGCGACACAATTATGGGCTCTGATGCTCTGCCTTCTTGGACAGAGGCACAAATTAGCAATATGTTCACTGCAGCTCTTAATTTTCAAAAATTAGCCCTGCACACAAAACAGAGAAGAAAAAGTTAAACCATTTAAAGTAAATCAAAAAGAAAAAAACTTACCATTCCTCCCCAGCAATGGTGCCAAAATTTGATTGAGGTAAACCTGCACACAGAAAATACAGAATTTTAGAAATAAAGAAGTGCAGGTTTCTCAATTCTATCGCAATAGCATGTGGGTCTGATCCACTAGGAGGGGCTTGCGATGGAAGCGTATTAAGTTCTCTTTTAAGTTACAAAAAATGGTTAAAAGATCTTTTATGTTCTTTAAAAAGAAAAGAGAAAGAAAGCTATTTAATTTGGAGAAAGTGGTAGATAGGAGAAGATGGTGATTGTGGGAAATATAAAACTTAATTAAAGAAAAGAAATTAAAAGAGTAAAAAAAAAAGAAAGTCGGTGGTATACTAATGAATTAAAAGAAAGAAAAACTAAAATACTTACTTATCTCTTTAACGCTTGCTTACTTTTGGTCCGTTGCAATGATTGACCTTGGCTTGAAGGCGTTCAAAGTATGCCAGATAGGATTTTTCCCATTCTGATGCTAAACAAAGAATTTAAGGTGCAAGCTAAAACTAATTTAAAAATAGCTATCCATCACCATAAGCCATCAACGACACTTGCAGGGGTAAGGTACATTCGAGACTATCAGAGTCACTTAGATTAACAAGCTTCTCAGAGGGAAGCAGAAGAAAAATAAAAATCAAGAACAAGAAAAGTAAAAGAAGAACATAAAAGTGTAATTTTTGATTAAATAAAGTAACGATGAAAGAAAGGAATCACACTTACATCGGTGTCACTCTTGGTACAGCCTTCACTCTCATTCTCTCATGAAACTCTTTTTCTTCTGAGTAACATAAATAAAAATAAAAATTACAAGAAAAAAATAAAAACCTACGCTAAACTAGAACAATAACCTAGCCTAGAATTTATCTCTGCTGAATGGTGTCCCTTTACCTTTAGAAATACATGTATTTATAGCCAAAATTGGATAAGGGAGAGCGTATGAATACGGGCAAAATCTCTTGCCCAACAAAAAAGATCTTCTAATAAGGTTGGAGATAAGATTAGAGATAAATTTTTGTTTTATCTCTTGATCTTCAGTTAGATTGTGTTTATCTTTCTGAATCTTCTGAAAATACATCTCAATCCTTTAGATATCCTTTTTTATACTGATAGGGTTGCATTTGGACTTCTTGAATTGTCTTTATCTCCTTGATTTCCCAGCTAATAAAATAAATCCAACTAAATCTGATTATTTGATTGGATTTGTAATAATCTTCAGCTAATCAAATAGATTCATATAAATTTGATTTAACTGATATTTATTTGGTATTATCTTTTTCTCTTCATGATTATCTTTTGCAAAATAGACATTTAAGACAAGAAAATTAGCAAATTTATTATACGATAAATTTAGGGGTGTAATGAAAATAATGTAAAATACATGTACGATTAGTTTGATTTTTATTCGTTGTGGTGTTTACTGATCTCAATCTGTTGTTCGATCTATTGGAATTGTTTGATCTTTGAAAATTAGATGGGACTGTGGTGTATGCTGGTGCTATATTTGTTGGAACTGTTGCACATCTAGGAATTGTTTGATTATTTTTAAAAAAAGACTTTTATCAGCGGTTTTTCGTCAGAAACCGTTGTTAAAAGCTTTTAACGGCAGTTTTTTAAGAAGCGACTTTAATAGTCTTTTCCTTTTTAAAAAATTTTAATTTAAAATTGACTTTTAACGTTGGTTCACGATCGAACAGACATATACTTTTAATGTCAGTTCTCTTATAGAACTGACGTTAAAAGTTTGATTATAACTTCGGTTTTTTTGTCAAAAATCAACGTTATAGCCGATATATGACGACGATTTTTAACCGCCGTCATATATTTGGGACTTTTTACGATGTCTGGATAAATGTCAGTTGTAAAGACTCATTTAAAGTCATGTTTTAACCGCCACTAATCATGTATTGTTTATTACTATTTGAAGTAGTCTAGGCATACTTAACAATTAATGAAACCAAGTTAAGATTATGATATCCCCAACTTAAAAACTCTGGTCTCTTAAATAAGAACTAAAATACAAGCAAATTAAGTCCATGATGTCTCCTTGGTATACTCCTCAATACTTTAAAGTTTTAAGATGCCCAATGACATCACATTATACATGATCTCTCATAAAATGCACCAAACATCCATCTTTATTTTATACTAATCATGTTGGAATCTCAGCAACAAAGAACAACAACAACAAAAAAAAAGCCACGAATTGCACGAATAAGCAAACAAAGAAAAGAAAGCAAAAACATATGAATTTAACGAGGTTCGGCAATTGCCTACTTCCTCGGGGCAGAGAGGAGAGAAATCTTATTAAATTAATTAAGTAGAAGATATAATTGCAAGAGAATACCCCCTCTTTATACCGCATTGACTCCATGAAGAAAAAGAAACCAAAAACTCTGAATTTGGATTAGAAACAAATTCAAAAAGGATCTCGGATTCGCCCAAGAGCAAAACGCTGTCGACAGGCCTCTTGCCTAAACTCTGACAAATCCCAACTTTATATAAAATGTTGTCGGCAGCGCAAGTTGCCTGCTATCGACAACACGTTTCACCTGCAGGTATATATCAGCGTTTGTGTTGTCGCAGCTCAAGAGGACTGTCGATAGCCATGTTTTTTACTTCCATACTTCATTAAAAAAACTCCATCCTCAATCTTTTTTTACTCCTCTCTCCCCACAATTCTCCATCTGGGTGAAGATTTCTCAAATCTGAGCTGAACACAACGCAGTACCATGTTGACTCCATCAGGCTGCACCAATGTAGTTGCCTACGTACCCTCTGTCTAGGGTATCAAGTCATTTGTAGTTCATCCAAACGAGCTCCATCGAGCTTAGGCAACTGGAAGAATAAGGAGAAACTCTTTGCAGTGTGCAAACTTTACTCCCAAAACAACCTTAGTAAGTATGTCAGCGGGATCCTCCTTTTGTGTGAAACGTTTGTAACTCGATCTTACCCTTATCAAGGATCTCCTGAATAAACTGCAACTTGACGTTGATGTGCTTCGTCCTCATATGATACCTGATTCTTTGCCAAATAGATAGCACTCATTACACTTATGCAATCACAATTGATCTTCAACAAATTTTGATCAATCTCCAATTCATCAAGCAACCCATAAATCCAATTTGCCTCTTTCATAGCCTCCGTCATGGCCATACACTTAGCCTCTATAGTAGAAAATATGTAACACCCCTCTTTCCAAAATACGCTAGAGGGAAAACAGAACGAGGGTCGGTGACGCATATGCGAAAGAAAAATACCCCACATATACACGCTAAGTCTTAAATAACGGAACAAGTTATATAATCTATTACAATAAATTACATCACTACAATATCATATATAAACATCCACATATGATAGTGAATGAATAAAGAAATGGAATAAACAATGAGTCTGATATACAAGAATCAAAGAAGACAACAAGAATAAAAGAGAAGAAAGAATACTGATAATAAATAAATGAAAACTCCAGGCTCCTCATGACGCATACAATCTTATCGAACACCTGATCAATATAAAAAGCATCATAAATCTGGAAAGTCAGAAAACTCCCAATGAGTGTGCAAGATGAAGGAATGGTGCACGCGCATAATATGTGTATATAATAATAACATGCCTAAAACTTTAAATAGAAGATAACTAAATCATATCATGAATAAATCAGTAAATGAAAGACAACTTATACCTCTGTAAAACAAACAACTGATGTCAAGACGTGTAACTTAGCATATATCTCTAATCTGCTTGGTTATTATTAACTTAACTAATGTGGTACTTAGCTGCGTCCCATACTATAGCCGTTTTACCACATGCCCGGTACCATGGTCTAACTGTAAATACACCTAGAGGGGGGTGAATAGGAGTACGGCTAATCTAATGAACAAAATGCGAAAATTAAAAACTAAATTGCAACACACTTAGTCTAACCAACGAGTGTAGTCGAATTTCTGGTGAAGGGCTCTGGACTAACTCCTCTTGATTCCTCTGAATAAGAGTTGAGGTGCTATATGAAGCTCTCGTGGTTAAACACAAGTGAGGCACACAAACAATTACAACCAAGCATATAAATATGATATGACAATATGAATCAATGAAAGGCACAATATAAAAGAGAGAGAGAGAGAGTTAGAGTCAATGGATCAAACGCAAACACACGGATATGTTTCGAGGTTCGAGCACACAGCTCTACGTCCCTGCCTTCACACAGAAGGATTTCCACTAATTTGTCCACACAGGACTCCCACACAGGGAACCTCCACTGAGGATTTGGGGCAAATACAACCGGGAGTACACAACTCCTCTCTCCACCAAATACAACCTCTCACTAGAGGCAATGCACAACCAACACAAAAATCACCTCACACAAGAGGGGTAAGCACTTAGCCAATACAAATCAATCACCTCACATTTGAGGGATTCCAACACAAACTCCACCTCTCACTAGAGGGAGCTTAACACAATCTCCACCTCTCACTAGAGGGAGCCAACCATAACTTTCACAATCACCTCACAATAGAGGGATACCAAATCAATCACCTCTCACTAGAGGGATTTCACAAAGAAGGAAGTTTACAACTTGGTGGTCTATCTCAACCACAAACCAATTTTTCCACAAAATAAAGATCCTAAATAGATAGGATAGTAAGATAGCTCAAGTGTGGAAAATAAAGAGTTTGAAAATCAAAAACTCAAAGAAAACTATTGAGAAAACAATTAGGATAAGATTAAAATGAAGATCAAAAATCAATCCCAAAGTTTCTCCTTTTTCTTGAATTTTCCAACCTTTTAAAAAAATAAAGATCAAATCTTTAATGCTCTAAAACTCTTTTTGAAGCTTGAAATAAAACACTAGAGAATGGGAGAATTTTGCTCTTGGAAGTCTTAACAAAAACCAACCTCAAATGGGGTATTTATAACCCCCATAAAAATTATGCCCGTTGGCAGCTGACTAGGCCCAGATTGGCCTTCCGGTCGACCGGCCAACGGTCAAAAAAGTGACCATTGAGCCTGCCAGTCGACCGCCCGGTCGACCGCGCCTAGAACCAGAGAGCAACGGCTCTCTGGCCGGTCGACCGCCCGGTTGACCGGGGCAACCCGAGAGTGGGTTGTCTTCAGTCGGTCGACCGCTCGGTCGACCGGCCAACTGATATGGCCTTGTGCACGTTTGTGTGCACGTCCAGTCGACCGTTCCGTCGACCGGCTCCTGGTCCGGTCGACCGGTCGGTCGACCGCCAGGGCCTGGCAGACAGAATTTAGGACTTGAAAAACTTGGGTTTTTATCCTTTATTAATTCCCATAAAATCTCTAAAAATCCACAAAAATAAGTTCTTATATTCTCTTTGAAATACAAACTTGTTTGAGTAAAAATCAATCCAAGTTACAAACATTTTGAACTCTTTTTGTTTTATGAAAATTTTACTGAAAACCAAATTCCGTATTTTCCAAAACTTGGATTTTTGAAATGAAAAATCGTTTTGTCCAAAACTCATCCAAATACAAAAACATGATACTTAAACAACTTGAAGCATGTTATATATGGATATAATCCAATATACATGAAAGATATATATATCAATGTTTTTGACTTAAAATCCAAAAATATGTTTTGTTAAAATACCAAAACTCCAAACTCATGAAATAGACTATCAAACTAAGTTTGTTTAAATAGTTAAAGCATAAATGTATATAGAACAAATCTAATATACATTAAACCATGTAAACTTGTTTTGATTCTATCTATATATGAAAGCCAAGATCGGTTAAACCAAAAATCGAAAACCAAAATCAAAACATGAAACGTGTGTGTGTTGTGAACTTGAGCATATCACACTATCTAATCTTTAACAAATGGATCTAAAATATAAACTAAACTATGTACCGAAGTCTTCTTGTAGAGCGCCATCTCCAAGTCGACTCGATCCAAACGAGATCCACCGAGCTTGACTCCAACGAGTGCTAGATATGAACTTTGACGCTCGGGCTCTTGAATCACCATGTGAAAGCTCCAAAACATCTTTGTTGAAGCTAATCACCTGCTAATATCTTGGTTAAGTATCTAAAACTACACATCACAAGATTATTAGTAAACATAACTACATGAGTTAATCATCATCAAAACTAGAGTGGAAGGCCTTTGGGCCAACAATCTCCCCCTTTTTGATGATGACAAAACTCATGGAGTTATATATGCATGGATTAAAGTTAAGCTTCAAAGAAGCTCCCCCTTAACGTATGCATAGTAATAAACAATAAATATATGTAATGAATACTAAACATGGATATGCATCAACATGCATAAAAACAATGAAATGAACATGCTCTTGATACCAAACATGAAATAAACATGCTCTTGATACCAAACTTTAAAATAAATTCCTTTACCTTTTTAAAATAAACATG
Source organism: Agave tequilana (assembly GCA_038442645.1). NCBI lineage: Eukaryota > Viridiplantae > Streptophyta > Magnoliopsida > Asparagales > Asparagaceae > Agave > Agave tequilana. The sequence continues at coordinate 87,943 of JAVJIF010008228.1, forward strand.
TTCTTAAATAATTGCTTTTGATACCAATAAAAATTTTAATGAAAAAACTTAAGTTCTTGATACCATTCAATAAAACAAAATTCTTGATACCAATTGGAAAGATAATCACTACTAAAAGCTTTTGATACCAACAATAAAAATAATATCAATATGAATATCAATAATAAACAATAAATATGCATATTAAACAATAAACATGCATATAAACTCATACATATAAACTCAAATACTTCTCCCCCTTTTTGTCAATCATCAACAAAGGGGTCAAAGAAAACAATAAAAACAATGTTCTCCCCCTTTTTGTCTTAAACAAAAATAATATCAATAAGGGGTGAAATCAAAAACAAAACTTTATGATACCAATTGTAAGAAAAGATATATCAATTTCATTCATCATGATATCAATAAAATAAATAAAACATACCGATTGAAGGTAAATAAAACAAATGTTTTTAATATATACCAATTGTAAGTAAATAAATCATTTTAAAGTATTTAATCAAAAATTTTGATACCTATTGAAGCATAATCAATTGAAATATAATAGTCATTTGAAATCAAGCTTAAAATAACCAAAATTTATGCTCAAGGATATAGAGGTATAGTAAGCACAAAATAAATCATATATATATGTATGGAAAATTGAATACCAATCGAAATTGATGCTATTTGAAGTGTAATCATACATATATAGAAACATATATGAGTATATGAAAAAAATGTCAATAGTGATACCAATTGAAAAGATCCAATGATACCAATTGAAACATAATAAGATCAAGTGTATAACTCATATTACCTTTCACCCATTTCATGCACATGTTTAAAAGGATTTTCAATAAGAAGCATATAAGGCATGGTCGCCCAACCAACCGCCCTTAAATGGAAAGGGTTTTCAAAAATAGGTTTAAAAATAGTTTAGCATAATTGAAAACTCTTCCAAATGAAGAATACGAACTAGTTATAAGAAAAGTTAGTAAACTAGTACAAAATCCTTCAAGTAAGGAATAAAATAAAAATAAATTTCATGAAAAACATGTAAATCACATGATCACCAAACATTCAAAATCTATAAATCCCATATCATACTCATGAAAATAAAATCATGAGAAAATAATGAATAAAGTGAGTGTACAAGAGTTATGTGAAACACATTATCATGAAAATAGTCAATTTAGCTCAATATGAAATTCTTTAAAAACATGAAAATCATCAAAACTAGAATTCTTCAAAGGTATATGTATGTCATGTACAAACTCAAGTATACATACATATCCAAATATAAACGAGTCCACAAAAGTATAAGTATGAAGGCAAGTGGCTCAAGGATGTATATGTATAGCTAATAGTTTAGACACAATAGACATATACATGAAGCTAAAAATATAAACATGAAAAAACTTGTAGAAAATGAGAATATAAGTCAAATGCATGAATCATCAAAACTAGGCTATACTAGTACATCTAATGAGTACAAATGAGCTTTCAAGCACAAACATATAATGATCTATTTGTGGCTCACTAGTTGTACAAGTATATATCCAAGTCTTAATGAAAACAAACATCTAAACATATATTCAAATCATGAAGTATCAAAATAAAAAAAACTCATAAACATACATATGATCATTATGTACATGCATATGCATAGATCTAGGATATACACATTAGTTAAAACAAATGTGAGAACACAAAGATATAAATTCATATTAAACATGGGTGTCTCAAATAACTAAACATGTATATCACTAATCTAAATATCATGGCATATAACATACTAATCATGAAACATCAAAACATGCTAAAAATCAATGACATGAAAAGCATGTAAACATAAATGAGGAGTAAGAGATCGTTACCAAACCAATTAAGGCACATCTCCATGTCTCCAAAACAAGGTGGTCCTCCCACCAAACTCCCCTTGAAAGTGATGCATCCAAATTGTCCTCTTTAAGCTCAGAACGCATCCACCTCAAGGCACCATCACTCTCACGTCATGTGAGAGCCCACACCTACATCAAATAGCATAGGGGTGGATTTTGGTACCCACACTCTTTTGGGTCCATGGGGGTTAGCACCTTTCCTAACCCAGACAAATTTAGTTGCTAAATTTACATCATATATCTTATCATAGCAAAATTTAGCAAGGTGGCCCTTACGTCCACAATGTGTAGAAGTGTACACATGAGCATACATTGTGTTATGGGAGTGACCGTGGGAAGCATGTGTATGCCGTGATTTGTGTGCATGCATAGATGGAATTTGTTTCTTGCGAAAAATGAATTCCAAACGTGTATGGTTCATGGCACAATGGCTCAAAGTGGAGCCCAAACAATTCACACTCTTCTTTAACAAACAAATATCATTTTCAATCATAGAAGAGGTGCATGCAATGGATACAATAGGTGGTGAAGCTATACTAGCATGGCAAACATGTGTATCTAAATCAATTTTTAAAGATTTATTTTCATTTAAGCAAACTTCTAAATCTTTTGAAATCAAATCAATTTTGTTTTTTCAAAAAAATATTTTCTTTTAATACAAAATCAAGTTTGAAGACAAGTTTTCATTCTTCTTCAAAATATCATTATAATCATTTTTATTTTTTAAAATTTCATTCTCTTTTAGAGCAAGTTCAAGTTTAGATTTCAATGAATCCCTTTCATTAGAAATCTACACTTTCTCTTGCAAAACCAAATCTAGTTTTGAACACAAATCCTTATTTTCTTCTTTTAGTTCAAAACTCTTATTTTTCAAAAGATTATATTTTTCTAACAATTTTTCACATACAATAGATAGTTCTTCATTCAAAGCATTTGGATCAACATACTCATTACTAGAAGAACTAGCATCATCATCATCTAATTGAGATTCCGAATATACCTCAAGGGAGTCATTCCCTTGGACCATATAGCATTGTTGCTCGGATTCTCTACTAGATTCATCCTCTGTTTGGATTGGCAATTGAAGCTTGGAGGAGGTCAATGTGTTCCACACCGTAAAGGCGGAATCACAGTTAGAAACCAACATAAGATATTCTTTGTTTAGCGTGCTTCTAAGTGCCTCAAGGGCTTGTGCATTGGCCTCTATATGCTTGCTATTATCAAGATAGGATTTCTTGGTAGCGGCAAGGAAAACATGCAAGCCTAGGGTTTTCAAGTACATGGACCTCCTAAATTTTCACATGTCAATGTTGGAAACATCAAACATGGGAGGTGTCAAGCAATCCATGAGTGTGTGTAAACAATATAAGTGTGCAAATGCAAATGATAGATTAGCAAAACCAAGATCACACTCCTAGGTGGTTAAACCTAATATCAGGAGCGTAGGCTCTGATACCAATTGAAAGTACACCTAGAGGGGGGGTGAATAGGTGTACGGCTAATCTAATAAACAAAATGCCAAAATTAAAAACTAAATTACAACACACTTAGCGTAACCAACGAGTATAGCCGAATTCCCGGTGAAGGGCTCTGGACTAACTCCTCTTGATTCCTCTGAATAAGAGTTGAGGTGCTATATGAAGCTCTCGTGGTTAAATACAAGTGAGGCACACAAACAATCACAACCAAGCATATAGATATGATATGACAATATGAATCAATGCAAGGTACAATATAAAAGAGAGAGAGTTAGAGTCAATGGATCAAACGCAAACATACGGATATGTTTCGAGGTTCGAGCACACAGCTCTACGTCCCCGCCTTCACACAGAAGGATTTTCACTAACTTGTCCACACAGGATTCCCACACAGGGAACCTTTATTGAGGATTTGGGGCAAATACAACCGGAGTACACAACTCCTCTCTCAACCAAATACAATCTCTCACTAGAGGCAATGCACAACCAACACAAAAACCACCTCACACAAGAGGGGTAGGCACTTAGCCAATACAAATCAATCACCTCACACTTGAGGGATTCCAACAAAAACTCCACCTGTCACTAGAGGGAGCTAAACACAATCTCCACCTCTCACTAGAGGGAGCCAACCACAACTTCCACAATCACCTCACAATAGAGGGATACCAAATCAATCACCTCTCACTAGAGGAATATCACAAAGAAGGAAGTTTACAACTTGGTGGTCTATCTCAACCACATACCAATTTTTTCACAAAATAAAGATCCTAAATAGATAGGATAGTAAGATAGCTCAAGTGTGAAAAATAAGAGTTTGGAAATCAAAAACTTAAAGAAAACTATTGGGAAAATAACTAGGATAAGATTAAAATAAAGATCAAAAACCAATCCCAAAGTTTCTCCTTTTTCTTGAATTTTCCAACACTTTAAAACAAAATAAAGATCAAATCTTTAAAACTCTAAAACTCTTTTTGAAACTTGAAATAAAACACTAGAGAATGGGAGAATTTTGCTCTTGGAAGTCTTAACAAAAACCAACCTCAAATGGGGTATTTATAACCCCCATAAAAATTCTGCCCGTTGGTAGCTAACTAGGCCCAGATTGGCCTTCCAGTCGACCGGCCGGTTGACCGGCCAACGGTCAAAAAAGTGACCGTTGAGCCTGCCGGTTGACCGCCCGGTCGACGGAGCGCAGAACCAGAGAGCAATGGCTCTCTGGCCGGTCGACCGCCCGGTCGACCGGGGCAACCCGAGAGTGGGTTGCCTTCAGTCGGTTGGCCGGTCGGTCGACCGGCCAACTGATATGGCCTTGTGCACGTTTGTGTGCACGTCCGTCGACCGTTCCGGTCGACCTCCAGGGCCTGGCAGATAGAATTTAGGACTTGAAAACTTGGGTTTTTATCCTTTATTAAATCTCATAAAATCTCTAAAAATCCACAAAAATAAGTTCTTATATTCTCTTTGAAATATAAACTTGTTTGAGTAAAAATCAAACCAAGTTACAAACATTTTGAACTCTTTTTGTGTTATGGAAATTTTACCAAAAATCAAATTCCGTATTTTCCAAAACTTGGATTTTTGAAATGAAAAATCGTTTTGTCCAAAACTCATCCAAATACAAAAACATGATACTTAAACAACTTGAAGCATGTTATATATGGATATAGTCCAATATACATGAAAGATATATATGTTTTTGACTTAAAATCCAAAAATATGTTTTGTTAAAATACCAAAACTCCAAACTCATGACATAGACTATCAAACTAAGTTTGTTTAAATAGTTGAAGTATACATGTATATAGAACAAATCTAATATACATTAACCATGTAAACTTGTTTTGATTCTATCTATTCATGAAAACCAAGATCGGTTAAACCAAAAACCGAAAACCAAAACCAAAACATGAAACGTGTGTGTATTGTAAACTTGAGCATATCACACTATCTAATCTTTAACAAATGGATCTAAAACATAAACTAAACTATGTACCGAGTTCTTCTTGTAGAGCGTCGTCTCCAAGTCAACTCGATCCAAACGAGATCCACCGAGCTTGACTCCAACGAGTGCTAGATATGAAATTTGACGCTCGGGCTCTTGAATCACCATGTGAAAGCTCCAAAACATCTTTATTGAAGCTAATCACCTACTAATATCTTGGTTAAGTATCTGAAACTAAACATCAAAAGATTATTAGTAAACATAACTAAATGAGTTAATCATCATCAAAACTAGAGTGGAAGGCCTCTGCGCCAACACTAACACCCCTGACGCTGAACCAGGACAAGCCACAATCCTCTAGAAACTAAAACCATAACCCCACACAAAAGATAATCGGTGTGGCGCTGTAATCCGGGCATAACTCTGACAACTGAATAATTAGGTAGCCAATACTTCTTAGTTCTCCATGACAGAACCCAAAATTCAGTTAACCATAATAACTCTTTTCAAAATACACGACATGCATTATCAGGCAATTATCTCTTTTTTCTGGGTTATGGTGTCTTTTATCAGCAGACAAACAACATGAATTATTATGTAATAGTAACTTATATTTCTAACAACTGCTGATGTCAATACTAGCTGATATCTGATAACTGATAACTGATATCTAACAACTGACAACTAATAACTGACATCTAATGTAGAACACAGAGATATAGCCACTAATAACAACGGTATCACTAATAACTAGTAATTGATAACTGATATCAAACTCTAAAAATATATAATCACTGATATTCATGAGATCACTAACATAATATCTCTATCTTTATAACTGAATTAACCAAGAACCATCATGAAGTAAAGTCTACTAAATATCCTCAAAGTCAAACTAAATCAATGGATACTGAAATATTAAATAAGAGTAGAAATGCTCAAGCAATATGGAATGTAGAATATCTCTACATCTGATAGTCAACATCAATAAGTTCATCCATACTCAATAATATAATTAGGGTTAAATTTGAAAAATACTCACAATCAATAATCCAATGTCATCAATCTCATCTGAACTCTATTTAAGATCTAATGAAAATAATATAAATTTCATGTCAACTCCAACTCTAATTAAGTCTATATAAAGATCTAACCATAAGAATAATTTCCCCTTTGTCAAGTGAATCAGAGGAAACCAACTATGAGTTCTATCAACCAATAAGTCTCTCATTTATATTAATATACTCAAATCCTCAGAATCCAATCCTTATATGAATTATCATCAATAAATATCTGATAATTAATACATATAAAATCTGCCATTTATCCATGAACACGAACTAAACCAATCTCAAGATCTCATCGAGTCCTAGTCTAAGGGATATCACAGCTAGTTCTGAACCCGAAATGGTAAATCACTTAACATGAAATAATAGAACACTTATATTTCATAAATAAGGTATCAACTCCATAAACATTATATATATCTGATCCATAGTCCAAAATACATCTAATACCTAATATTAGTAAGGTATCATTAAGATATTCGAATAAACTAAACAGTGGGCAAATCTAGAAACACGCGCTATCAATAACTAAAAGTCATCTCCACAGTACCGTCAAAGTAGACGATAAGGTACTCACATATATCATCCAATCCATAATTATTTTCACATGCTAGAAATTAAACAATTTAGCTAAATAACACTAATTAAATAGCCACAATAATTTCATCGCCGCAGTTAAATATAAATCATATAAAGAGAGCTAAACATTCATTAACGAAATATAAATTAAAATGCATAAATAACATGAATTGCTCTCTATAAAAAATAAATAAAAAATACAATGAGAATAAACACTCACATGAAATGACACAGTTCTGGGCCTGAATCGCTATTTGTTTAGCACTGCACGAACTGGTCTAGATCTCCGAATCGTCTCATGTGTCAGCCTTCGAATCACCAGCGTATCGGGTCCATAATGAACATGAATCTGGGTCTTCTATTACCGATTTGGATCGCACGATCAAGTCCATAATGCCATAATGCACAACCATACACACAAAAAGAGGAAGACTAAGAGTTATAAGGAGAGAGATACTGAAAGACACCCATACATACTAAGAGGGACAGGGTACCATGCATATATCGACACAACACGCACGCACACAACTCACTCGTACATACAAACACGCACACAAATACACGTGCACCCACACATGTGCACACAAACACACACACGCATACATACAAATGCACACACTTATATACACCACATATACACCCACACATGCAGCACATAAACACATACATACATGCATGCACATCATACATATACTAAATACATACACACACACACTTAACATAAAGAGAAGGGAGTACCTAAGATACTCACACACACACCCCAATACCCATAAAAAAAGGGAGCATGAGAGGGAGAGGTGGAGCTGTCAGAGAAACCGGAGGAGTAGAGAAGCTCCAGTGGGTGTCTCTGGCATCCACAGGAGGTGAGCAGTCAAGGCTGAGGGGAAGGATGCTTCGCTGTGTAGTGGATCTCACCAGAGAGGAAGATGGTTGGGTGGGCAGTAGGATGCGGCTGCTCTAGATCTACAATAAGGAGTTCTCGGAAAGGAGGCGATGCAGCCGTGGGGAAGAGGGAGGAGGGTATGATGCAAGTTAGCTATACATGCCGAGGGAAGGTGGTGTGATGGGAGTGGGCTACCGATGTGAGAGAGGTTGTGTAGCTGCAAGAGGGTCTCGAAAGAGGGGCTGGCTTGCGTAGGGAGGTCTGGGTGATACGGTGGGTTGACAGGTGGATCCGATAGCACTCGACGAGGGCGCTGTTGGAGGAGGAGGGCTAGTGGGGGGTTACTGTAGTAAGTCGCAAGGGCTGTGGTTGCATGAAGGTTGAGATGGTGAGGTGGTGGAGAGGTGATGACTTGTTGATGAAGAAAAAGAGGTTGGGGAGTTGCAGGACTACGTAGGTGTTAGTGGCGTGATGAGAGAAGGAGAGACGAATGTAAGAGATTAGGGTTTTGATTAATAGAAGTGATTGTATGGGGGAGGTTATAATGGGTTGTTGGGTTTGTGGGTTTCAGATTTAAGGGCTAACGGATTTGGATTTGGGCATGGGCTAATGGGTTAGAAACAAATAATAATATCAATAATAATTAATTAACAACAACAAAAGTAATGATACATGATTTTATAATAGATAATAATAATTAATCTCAACTAGTAATAATAATTACTACCAAACAATAATAATAATAGTAATTAACAATAATAATGATTAATAACAACAACAATGAAATTAACAACAATAATAATAAATACAGATAATAATAATTAACAATAACCATAATAGCAACAAAAACAATATTAATAATATTAATAATAATAACTCTATTAATATTAATAATAAATTATAATAATCATAATGAAATAATAATAGTAACAACCACTACTATAATAATAATTAATAATAAGAATAGTAATAGTAATAATAATAATAATAAATAAAGCCGAATTAATATTTAATATCTCAAAACAATATGTTTATTTAATAATAATAATAAAATAATAAATAAAGTCAAATAAATATTTTAAAAAATACAAATATATATTATTAACTAGGGATATTACCCAATGCAATAATAGATTACAAAGTAGAGCGCCAGCTGACCGGTGCTTGGGACAATGTAAACACATATTCCGTTGTAAATCGGCATTTCTCGAGGTCTCCAGCGTAGTCAGAATTAATGTATCCGATATACTACCAAACCAACATATATAGTACCTTTGATGTACCTTAAAATCTACTTCACTGCCTCCCAATAGCTCCTGCCGGGATTGTACATATATCCGCTTACTATTGAGACAGCTTGTGACAAATCGGGCCTTGTACGCATCATTGCATGCATTAAACTACCAAACACACTGTGTAGGGAATGTGACTAATGTACTCACGCTCTTTAACAGAAGAAGGAGACATAATAGCCTTTAACTTAATATGAGGGGCCAATAGTATACTTAAAAGATTTTGTATCGCCATTGTTGTTGAATTTTTAAAGTACCTTCTTCAAATACCCCTTTTGTGTCAAGCTAATCTTACCACCTTTCCGATCTCGCTTAATCTCCATGCCTAGCACCTTCTTTACTTTACCCAGATCTTTCATCTCGAATTTGGAAGAAAAGTCTTTCTTCAGTTTATCAATCGCAGATCTGCTCTTGGAAATGATGAGTGTATCGTCCACATATAATGCTGGATATAAGTATTCTCTACTTGGTGGCTTATTATAATACACACATGGGTCGTAATGGCTTCGTGTGTACTTTTTATCTCTTATGAAACTGTCAAAATGCTTGTACCACTGCCTTAGTGATTGCTTTAATCCATAAAGTGATTTCTTTAGCTTGCATATTATATTCTCCTTTCCTGCAGTTTTGAATCCAATCGGCTGAGATATGTAGATCTCCTCTTCAAGATCACCATAGAGAAAGGCAGTCTTCCTGTCGAGCTGATCAAGTTCCGACTCATACTATACCACCAGTGCCAGTAAAATCAAATAGACGGTTGCTTCACAACGGGTGAGAATATCTCGTTGTAGTTAATGCCTTCTTACTGTGCATAACCTTTAGCTACTAATCTAGCTATGTAGAGTACAATATCACCATCTGGAGATCCTTGTTTCTTTGCAAATACCTACTTACAACTAATCACCTTTTCTCTTTGGGCAACTCTGACAGTTCTCAAGTGTTATTGTTATGTAGAGAACTCATCTCTTTCATCATGGTATCCTTCCACATCTTGGACTCTAAACTAATTTCAGCTTCCCTGTATGTAGACGAGATTGCCTCCTCAATGACTTGGAGAACATAGCCACAATCATGATGGTAATGAGCCAAACTCAGCTTATGTGAATTTCTTCGGGTGCTTCCAAGTGAAATGGATTCTTGGACATCATCTATAGCCTGTCCTTGATCCACATCATCATCATCAACATCCAGTTTGGCTACCTGATCACAACTGAGGGTATGACCTCAAATGATACTGATCTTCCTAGAGATAGAGAAGTAACCTGACTCCCACCTGTTGCAATATCTTGTCGGTCATTTGACTCTTCACCTGCACAGAGTCTGTAGTCTTCACCATTAAAGCTTCGTCAAACGTGATATCTTTGCTCAAGATAAATTTTCTATCCTTCGGATCCCAAATGTAACACCTTGTTCCCCGAATACATATTTAGATATGTATTAAAAAATTTTTTATCATATTTTTGATTTACTTCCCATATTTATTTTTGTTTTATGATTATTTATGTGATTGTTTTGCATTGGATTCAGATCGTGGAGTCGGAGTCAGCCCTAATCTGAACTAGGGACACGATCCGAGTGTATCACTCAATTTGATCTTTTTGGTTGTCAGATTTGACCAATTTCAATTTTAAATATCATTTTCCTATATTATTAATTTTTCATGATTTTTTGGGATTTTTTTAAATTACTTTACAAGATCTTCAAATTTGTGTCAAAGTATCACTGATCGATTCTAGAATTTTTAATTTACAATTGGAGTTGAATTTTTAAAATTCTCTTTCACATTATTTTTTAGAATCACATTTTCTACTTTAATATATTTTTGGAGATTTTTCTAAATTTATTAAAATTCTACCGGATTTGGTATCAGCCAGTATCATCGGTTAATTCTAAGATATTTAATTTGAAAATATGAATGAATTTCTAAAAACTGATTTCACATTATTCCTCAGAATGATGTTTTCTATCTCTGGGTATTTTTGGGGATTTTTTAAATTTCTCAAATTTCATCGTATTATATTAATTTAATATTTTTATTTGGGTTTCCCTGCTCTTTGGCTTGACACGTGGTAATTTTCCAATCACCCACAAAATATCTAACGTATTAATACTCTTTCTTTCTCCTGCTCTCATTCTTTCTCTTTTTCTCTCTCCTCCTTTTCCCTCTCTTTTTCTCTCTCCTTCTCTCCCCCTCTTCTCTCCCATCTAGCCGGCTGTCGACTTGGGCCACTGCCACACTGTCCGTCGCCCCCGGCTTCCCATTGCCACCCTGTAGCCGATCTCCCCTCTCTCTCCTCTTTCTCTCCTCCTCTTTCTTTTTCTTTTTCTTTCTCTGTCTCTGTTCTCCTTCTTCCTCTCTTTCCCAGATCTTCCGCGGTCGCCAGCGACCTTCAGCAACCGTCACTGACCTCCCACTCTTTTTCTTCTTCTTCTTCTTTTCTTCTTCTTCTTCTTCTTTTTCCTTTTCTTTTTCTTCTTTATTCTCTTCTTTCTCTTCCTCTTTCCCTGTGGTCGTGGCGGCAGCACCACCGTCGACCACCTGGCTGGCTGCCGCGCAGGCCAGCTCCTCCCTTCTTTGGACTTCCCTCTCTCTTCCTAGATATCTCTCTCTTTCCCTTATCCTCTCTTTTCTCTCCTACTCTTCTCTCTTTCTCTCTCCTCCCTCACCCTATCTCTCCTCTCCATTGGGGACAGGACCACGTCGGCTACCACTGGCTGTTTAGGGCTGACAGTTCTCTCTCCCTTTTCTTCTCTCTCTTGCACTCTCTCTCCTTCACTCTATCTCTCTCTCTTCTTCCTCTCTCTTAATCTCTATAATTTCTCTCTAACTATCTCTCTCAAATGGTAATGGTGGGTGAGCCTGTGCACGTGTTCATGATCAGATCAGGCGAGTGTCCTCTCTTCATTTTGTGTTCCCCTGCTTCATCGGGTTAACTTGTATTTTATTCTGTATTTTGGACTGTATTGTATTCATTCGCACTGTGTGCCTGTATTGTATGTGGCTGCGTGCCTAGGGTTGTATGTATAGTATATCTGTGATGAATGCTTGTACTAATGTAGCTTACTTCCTTCACTTATTTCATGTATGTGACATTGCTTTATTACTGCTTTATACCATGTGTGGCCGACCCTTCGTGGTTATTTAGCCGCCTCTGGGCCCTATCAGCCTCCGGGCTCCACAGTCAACCTCCGGGCTTCACCACTCGATAGATAATCTAGTTATAACCATGTTTATATACGTGCTCGTATGATACTAATACTTCTGCAGGTACTTACTAAGCCTTCCGACCCATCAGCCCTTTGGGCTCTCACCCACTTCCTCAAAAGAAGAAGTGCGTTCAGACCATCAGGCCTTTCACCTCTCCCTGATAGGGGGCCTAGTACTCAGCGCTTTACCTCTAACTCCGCACATGTGTAGTTACTTCGTGGGCGCAGCTTCATCACGGTGATGCAGAGCGGTTTACCTACCGTCACACACGTGCATTAGTTTCGCCGCGAGCAGTAATTACTCTGAGCATGATAGCTTTTAGCGTTGTGTGCTAGCTTCGCCCCAGCTTGCTCAGCTCTGCTTGATTGTTCACTTGTCTGCTCGCTGACTTTATTTTTATCTTGCTTAGCCTTCAGGCTTCACCACATTACTGATAGCTTAGTTATTACCTGTTACTGTATTTACTTGCATGTGTTTGGTACTAACACCTCTGCAGGTATTTACTTGGGCTTCTGGCCCTTTAGCCCTTTGGGCTCTCACCTACTTCATGGAAAGAGAGAGTGTTGATCGAGCCAAACCTGCACAAAAAGAAACAAACTTTTAAAACAGTGCTAGGCCCTTGATTCTATCGTGTAGCCTAGGGCTAACGGGTCGTGATCCACAGGGAGGGAGAGCAATAGAAGAAATTAAGTAAATTTCTTCTTTTAATTCATCAAAACAAGTTAAAAGTTATCTTCTTAATTTTAAAAGAAAATAAAAATAGTTAAGGCTAATTTAAGTTAAAAGAATTCTAAAGAAGAAGATGGGTTTGTTATTAAAGAAGGAAAAAATGAGTTTGGAGAAAAAGTAAGAGAAAGTGTGGTTTGGGAATTGTTAGATTAATCTAAGAAAAATAGAAAAGAAGGAAGAAGACTTACCTTTATCATTGAATAACTTACCATGATTCAATGCGAAGTAATCTAAAGCAAAATAGAAAAGTAACTTGAACGTGATGTTGTTGGCCCAATGGTCCATCACCCTAGCTTTGATGATGATTAACTCAAGCAGTTATAAGACTAATGATCTTCTGCTTATTTAGTTTCAGATATTTGATCAAGATCTTAGTCGTTGTTTTGCTTCAACGAAAGATTCGAAGTCAAGTTTTGAAGCTAGCACTTTGATTCAAGAGCTCGCGCTTCAAGATCGCATCAAGTACTCAAAGAGGAGTCTAGCTCATGGATCAAGTTTGAACCAAGTCAAGATGGAGAAGTTTTTTAAGAGAAGATTTTCAAGACTTGTGTCATATTTGTAAGTTTTAAGATTTTATTTTAGAATAAAGTATAAAGGATAGATTAGTTGTGGATTGCTCAAGCTTATACACATACACACAAAAGTTTGGTTTTCAAAAAATACAGTTTTTATTTTAAGCTTTAAATTCTATGCCTCAAAAATAGTTCACATGTTTGTAATATGTGTTGATTTTTGATCACGCATATTTGTAATTCAAAATATTTTAATGAACTTATTTTTGTAGATTTTATTGAATTTAAGATGTATTTTAAAAAGTTGTTAAAACTGTTTTTGGGATGCTTGCGGTTGACAGATCGACTGACCGAAGGCTGAGCCGGTCGACCGACATGCACAAGACGTGCACAAGCCCATGTGACTTGAGCTCGGTTGACGGACCGGTCGACCGCAGTAGAGATCGGCCGACCAACCGGTCGACTGACTGAGTTTGTAGAGCTCACGGGTTTTCTCGGTCGACCGGGCGGCCGACCATTCTACTAATTTGCTTGACACCCTTATAGTTTTCTGGCCATAACATTTATTCTTATATTCAATAAACTTGATTTAAATTGAATTTCAAAGATAACTTTTAGGGCTACATTTCTTATTCAATAATCATTTTTGATTCAAATATTAAAGATGTCAAATATTGGGTTGAAATTTGTACTTGTTCTGAAAACAGTTTACAATTTTTGATTTGATACATTCAGTATTATGTTGATAACTTTCTACTCCAAAATGATATTGAGTTGATTTAAGTTGCATTAGAAATAAAACTTCAAGATATACAACTTCATCCTATATATGTATTTCCAGATTCAAATGTTTTAGACCTCAACATTATGCTCAAACTTGACCTATTGCACAGTCTAAGTCAAAGGTCGGTCGACCAGCCGGTCAATCGCCAGGCTCCAACGGTCAGAAATTTGAGCGTTGATCGATCGATCGGGCAATCGACTGACAGGCCATTCTGGGCTTGTTCTGGACCCCAACGGCTATATTTCTGAACCATATAAAAAGGGGTTCTCTTTGCCAGTTTTATATAAGATTTTGGAGAAGTTTTAGAGCTAGTTTTTCCCATCTCTCTTAGGGTTTTTCTCTACATATTTTTGGGCTAAAACTTCCATTTCAAAAGGAGAGTGTTTAAAAGTGTTAAAGAGATTTCTTGAGTTTTTTACCACTCTATCTGCCTTGTTTTCTCACACAGGCTTGAGTTTTTCCATTGCCATATCTATCCAATAGGAGCTTTATTGTGAGAGTATTTTTGGTGATCAAAGTGTAGAGATCACCAAGGTTTCATCATTGTATTTTAAGAGGCGAACTTGTGGGTTCGCATTGTGTAGAGTTCTTGAGGGAGCTCATTGTAGAGGTGCGGCCTCGGCAAGCTAGTGTGCTTGCGTGTGTTGTTCTTGCGGGAATAAGTGAGAGACTTACAGGTATGAGAGTTCTTAAGGAAGCTTATTGTAGGTGTTGTGGCACTGAGTGGTCTTGCGGGAACGTTATAGTGAAAATCCGTCATAGTGGTGAAGGCGGGGACGTAGAGCAAGTGTGCTCAAATCTCGAAATAATATCTTCCGTGTTTGCAATTGCTTATCTCTCTCTCTCTCTCACTTGTGTCTATATATCTTGTATACTTTTATTTTTAACATCCTTATATGCTTGATATACTTGGCTCAATTGAATATATGCTTGGGATTGTTTGCTCACACTTGTGTTCAACCAAGAGAGCCATAGTGGCACCTCAACTCTTAATCTAGAGAAATCTTGAGGAGATAGTCTAGAGCCCTTTACCGGAAATTCGGCTACACTTTTGTATTACACTTTGTGTGTTAGCCTAATAGTTTTAGTTTGCATAAATAGTTTTTAATTCCGCATTAGTTGGTATTAGATTAGCTTTTCATCTATTCCCCCCCTAGGCTCTTGATTTGGGTCTAACAACCTAGAGTTAAAGATCCTCTTTTAGCTAATCACAATATTTCTTGCACACACACATGGATTTCGTGACACCTACCTTGTTTGACATTCTTGACTTTTCATAATTGAAATGTTAAGATGTCCATGTACCTAAAAGCTCTAGGTATTCATGTTTATTTTGCCACTATTAAAGATTCTTATTGTTTAAATGGCAAACATTTTGAGGCTAACAAAAAATCCATCCATGCTTTAAAATCTACCCTAAATGATGAATATTTATCTAGGGTTGCTACCTTTGATTCGGCTTTTATAGTATGGAACACCCTTATCTCCCTTGATGTACAAAAGCAATTCTATATAGGGAGTGACTTTGATGATGGAAGTGCTACTTCCAATATGTGCTACATGGTCCAAGAGAATGACCCTCTTGAAGTAAACTCTGAATCCGAGCTTGATGAAGATGTTGACATGCCATATGGACTTGCTATATTTTGTCAACAACTTCTTAAAAAATATGAATTGTTAAAAATGTAAAATAAAAGTTTGAAAAATAAAATTGCTTTCGTTTTAAAAGAAAAAATTCTTTTAAAAATAAATTTAAAATTGTTTCAAAAGAAAATGAAGCTCTGAAAAATCAAGTTATTTTAATTGGAAAAGAAAGGACGTTGCCTTAAAGGAAAATAACTCTTTGAAAAAGAAAAATATTTTGAAAGAAAAAATATTTCTATTTCTAAAAAGAAAAAGGATTTTGTCTCATGTCTCTTTTTCCAAAGTTAATAATGATATTTTTATTATGAAAATAATATTGATTTTTTGGACTCCACTTTGAGCTAATGTGCTATTGATCATTCTAAATTGGAATCCATGTTTCGTAAGAAACAAATTTCACATATTCATGAACATACCCCACCGCATACATATGCACAACATGCTCGCACTCACACCACTCTTATACATACTAGAGTGTACACATGTACACATTGTAGCCGAAAAGGCCATCTTGCATGATTTTGCTTTGATAGATTAAATTCTATAAATTTTGTAAATAAAAATGTTTGGGTTCCTTATAATTCTAACCCCCATGGACCCAAAAAAAATGGGTACCAAAGTCCCCACCTCTAGTATTTGATATAGGTGTGGGCTCTCACAAAACGTGAGAGGGTTGGTGCCTTAGTGGTGGATGCATGTGGAGCTAGATGGACATACCTATTGATGCATCGCTATCAAGGAAGTTTGGTGGGACGACCACTATGGATTGGAGACTTAGAGAGTAGTTCACATGGTTTGGTAACTATCTCTAAATTTCTTTTTTAATTTACATGCTTTTACATTAATAATTTTAGCATGTTGTAGTTTTAATGCTCATTATGTTAAATACAATGCTATTAGACATGTGATATGCATAAATAGCCTTTGAGATACACCCATGTTCATATGAATTCATATTTTGTGTTCTCACTATTATTTAACTACTATATATATACTAGTTCAAAAACACGTGCATTTAGCCTAATGATCATGTTTGTTTTGTACTTCATGTGGTGATTACTTGTTTAGATGTAATTTTCGTTAAAACTTGTATTTATACTTGTACAAGTAGTGAGCTACACTTGATTATTATATGTTTATGCTGCATTGCTCATTTGTACTCATTACATGTACATGTATAACCTAGTTTTGATGATTCTTTCATTTATACTTATTTTACCTATTTTTGTACATGTTTAGCTTCACGTATATGTTATTTTGTTTAAAACTAATAGATATACATGTATATCCTTGAGTCACTTGCCTTCATGCAAAATTTCATTTTTGACTCATTTTTTTGGGATATGTATGTATACTTTTAGATTTGACAAAACATACATATACCTTGATGCTTGTTTAATTTTATAAAAAAATTTATGATTTTCATGTTTTTTTCATGTTTGTTTTGAGCTTTATTATTTATTTTCATGAATATTCTATTCACATGATGCTTGTGCACTCACATTTTTATGTTAACTCATGACTTTGTTTTTATGAGCATTTCTGAGTTTTAAAGATTTCGAGTGTCAACTCCTGTGTATTTAGCATGCTTCATTGCATATATGATTCGTTTTCATGTTTAAAGGATTTTTAACTAGATTTTCAAAAATTACTTTATATTAGTTATTTATTCTTCATTTAGTAGTATTTTCAATCTACAACTATTTCTAAATCCTATTTTTGAAAACTTTTCCCTTGAAGGGCGGTTAGATGGGCGATCATGCCTTGTATGCCTTTAATTGAATATCTTTTAAACATGTGCATGAATGGGTGGTAGTTGTGAGTTATATGTATACTCTTCATGAAATTTTATTTTTGTATACTCATATGTGTTTTCTAATATATGTATACTTCAAATCTCATTGATGTTTTCATTTTCATACATACATATATATGATTTTTCTTGTGCCTATTTTACAATGTCTTTACACATTTTTAAAGCACAAAAGGTCTATGCTAAGCTTGATATAATTCTAAATGTTAATTGGTATCTCTACAAGCTTATGCATTGAGTTCAATTGGTATTTTTTTGGTATCAAAATGCATTTCATATTTTACCTTCAATTGGTATCAAAAACTTATAATAACAATTGGTATCAAAATTTACAATTGGTATCAAATTTTATTTTGTTGAATTCAAGAAATTTCAAAATTTTGTTTTAAATATTATCAAAAATTTTCTTTAAAAAAATCTGTTAATATGTATTACCTATATGCAAGGGGAGCTTAACATTTTCTCTATATATACATTCATGTTGAGTATATCTCACATTGAGGAGCTTGACCTCTCTTCTTTACGTGAACACGTGTGTAGGGGAGCTTAACATCTTCGCTTATACATTGTTATTATGCTTTATGTGGGTTAGAGTATAGTCATCCCTTCTTCATGAAATGCACGTATGCAGGGGGAGCTAACTTAACGTCTCTCCTCTTCATGAATGTTTATCGCATATACATCTTTATTGTTTGATTGTTTCACCCCTTTGTTGATGAATTTACAAAAAGGGGGAGAAGAATTTAGAGTTAATATGCATGTTAAATATTTGTTGTTTATGCATATATGTTTGTGTTTTGTTTATGCACTTTATTGAATATCTTTATTATTTATTGCTATGCATGAATTAAGCGGAAGCTTCTATGAAGCTTATCTTTAATCCATGCATATATAACTCCATAAGTTTTGTCATCATAAAAAAGGGGAGATTGTTGGCCCAAAGGTCCATACCCTAGTTTTGATGATGATTAATTCATGTAGTTATAATACTAATGATCTTGTGCTCATTTAGGTTCAGATATTTAATCAAGATCTTAGTCATTGATTAGCTTCAATGAAAGATTCGAAGTCAAGTTTTGAAGGTAGCACATGTTTATTCAAGAGCTCGCGCTTCAAGATCGTATCAAGTACTCAAAGAGGAGTCTAGCTCATGGATTAAGTTTGGACCAAGTCAGGATAGAGATGAAGTTTTTCAAGAGAAGATTTTCAAGACTTGTATCACGTTTGTAAGTTTTAAGATTTTGTTTTAGGATAAAATGTAAAGGATAGATTAGTTGTGGATTGCTCAAGCTTATACACATATACACATTGGTTTGGTTTTCGAAAAATACGTTTTTGTTTTAAGCTTTAAATTCTATGCCTCAAAAATAGTTCACATGTTTGTAACATGTGTTAGTTTTTGATCACACAAATTTGTACTTCAAATTATTTTAATGAACTTATTTTTGTGAATTTTATACAGATTTTTTGGAATTTAAGATATATTTTAAAAGTTGTTAAACTATTTTTGGGCTACTTGCAGTCGGCCGATCGGTCGACCGAAGGCTGAGCCGGTCGACCAAGCGGTCGACCGACATGCACTAGACGTGTAGAAGCCCATATGACTTGAGCTCGATCACCGACCGATCGACAATAGTAGAGGTCAGCCGACCAACCGGTCGACCAACTGAGTTTGTAGAGCTCTCGGGTTTTCTCGGTCGACCGGGCGGCCGACCGTTCTGCTGATCTGCTCGACACCCTTATAGTTTCTAATCATAACTTTTTATTCTTATATTCAATCAATATAATTTAAATTGCATTTCAAAGATAAATTTTAGGGTTACATTTTTTATTCAATAACCATTTTTTCATTTAAATGTTAACGATGTCAAAATTTGGGTTGAAGTCTATTCTTGTTCTAAAAGCAGTTTACAGTTTCTAATTTGATACCTTTCAGCATTTTGTTGATAACTTTCTAATCTGAAATGATATTTATTTGCTTTAAGTGTATTAGAAAGAAGACTTCAATATGCACGAATGCATGCTATATACTTGTTTCCAAATGCGAACGTTTTAGACCTCAAAATTATGCTCAAAGTTGACCTATTGCACAGTCTGGGTCTAAGGTCGGTTGACCGGCCGATCGACCGCCAAACTCTAACGATTAGAAATTTGGCCATTGGTCGATCGACTGACAGGCCATTCTGGACCTATTCTGGACCCCAACAGCTATATTTCTAAACCCTATAAAAAAGGAGTTCTCTTGGCCTGTTTTATATAAGATTTTGGTGAAGTTTTAGTGCCAGTTTTTCCCACCTCTCTTAGGGTTTTTCTCCACATATTTTTTGGCTAAAACTTCCATATCAAAAGGAGATTTTTAAGAGTGTTTTCAAAAGAGAGTTCTTGAGTTTTTCAGCACTCTATCTACCTTGTTTTCTCACACAAGCTTAAGTTTTTCCATTGCCATATCTTTCCTACGGGAGCTTTGTTGTGAGAGTGTTTTTGGTGATCAAAGTTTAGAGATCACCAAGGTTTCATCATTGTATTTGAGGAGGCAAACTTGTGAGTTCGCATTGTGTAGAGTACTTGAGGGAGCTCATTGTAGAAGTGCGGTCTCGGAAAGCTAGTGTGCTTGTATGTATTGTTCTTGCAGAAACAAGTGAGGGACTTGCGGGTACAAGAGTTCTTAAGGGAGCTTGTTGTTGGTGTTGCGGAACCGAGTGATCTTGTGGGATCGTTATAGTGAAAATCCTTCATAGTGGTGACGGCGGGGACCTAAAGCAAGTGTGCTCGAACCTCAAAACAAATCTCCAATGTTTGCGATTGCTTATCTCTCTCTCACTTGTGTTTTATATATCTTGCATACTTTATTGTTAATATCCTTATATGTTTGATATACTTGTGCTCAATTGAATATATGCTTGGGATTGTTTGCTCACATTTGTATTCAACTAAGAGAGCCATAGTGTCACCTCAACTCTTAATTTAGAGGAATCTTGAGGAGATAGTCCAGAGTCCTTCACCGGAAATTCAGCTACACTCTTGTGTTACACTTTGTGTGTTAGCCTAATAGTTTTAGTTTGCATAAACTATTTTTAATTCCGCGTTAGTTGTCATTAGATTAGCTTACCCCTATTCACCCCCTCTAGGTGACCTACAGATGCTTGGCTAGATGGAATATGACGAAAACAAGTAAAAAACTCTATTGATTTCCCTTCAATAAAAATCTCTCTTGAAGAAGGATTACATCAGTGTCACTCTAATTACAATTCTTCTTCTTCTCTCAAGTAACTCTCTCTAACCTAAAATGAAATAAAAAATATATGGAAAAAGAAAAGAAAAACCGAAACTAAACTATCCTAACGCTCTCTCTAGAGTGGTACCCCTCTGCTTTCATTGTTACAAGTATTTATAGGGAAGAAACAGGGGTATTGATCACGTACGGAGATAGGAGGAGCTGGCGCTCCCCTGGTTCAACTACCAGGCCACGAAAATGCTGCTTTTGCCACAACTTTGCGCTAATATCCTGGCTGTAGGGCCAAGATCAAGTGGCATTGGTCGTCTAGGTGTCCTCTATCCTTCTATCCTTCTGAATTTTGAATTTCTGCTCTGAAATTGATGATCCATCCTTTTATTCTCAGCAAAACCGATAGGGTCTTCATAAAATCTATTTCCCTTGAATTAGGATGACATTATCTTATCTAATATACCCGGTCTTCAGATAAGATGGTCTTTAGAACTTCTAGATTTGAATTGATCCCCTTCCTTTTGAACTATTGGATTTAATTAGATAAATTTGTCAATCTCTCTCTTTTCTTCCTTAATTACCTGCATGCCACTAAACATGAAAATACATTAATTAGTAGGGGTATATTTAAATTTAAATGCTAAAATGTGGCATATACGATATGAAGACATGTAATGTACGTGTATGATCACACCCCCACACTTATCTTTTGCTCGTCCTCGAGCAAAACAAAAAGTAGAGCTAACCTAACCTAACTCACTTTCATAGGAATCACTGTTACACTTAGCACGTGCAACAAGCCATTAAACCTCTAAGTTACCCCTAGAGGACAAGTTTTGTCTCATGAGGGTTTTCAGTGGATTACACCGACAAAATCAATAAAGAAAGAAAAATAAAGTATTAGAATTTTTAAAAACGCATTTTGAAGGAAAAAAATATTTGAAGTATTAATGTTAAAATTCAAGTAATCTATAAGTCATAGGATTATCAAAACTTAGTCATTCCTAAACTTAGTCTCTATTCAAAGATTTGTTATCAATCAAGGTAAGGATTAAAATTGTATTTCACATATACTCTATCATTTTACCCTAAGTCATATGCACCTTGTGACCGTAAAGATTTGACTTGGGGTTCTGATTGTACTCCAAAATTGTATTTTTATTATCACTTTTACACATATATCCTTGATCATTTCTTTATTAATTAATGCTATTAAACCCTTTTTTTGATATGGTGTGTAGTTACTTAAATGAGAGGATAAAGGTACAAGAAGCTTCATTTTATCCCTAATACTATCTAAAGTTGGATTAAATTGATTCCAAAGGAGGAAAGGATTAATCTTCATCTCCTATTCAAGTTCAAATTCAGAAGATAAAGTCCTAGAAGATGAAAGGGATAAAGCTAACCCTAAAAGGTAAAAGGATGATAATTCAAATTAAATGGAGTTTAAAATCAATTCAGACTCAGCTTCTGACAGTACACCTTTTAGTATTCGGATCATATATGTTGCTACTAAGATTCAAATCTAATGATTTAAGATTCTACAGAAAGACGACTTGAAGGACTACAATCATTATGTTTACCACCATGTCTAATTCAGTAGTCTGTGAGTCATATTCAGCAAACAACATGCTGACTTGCTGCAGGACTGAATTCCTTATTGAATTAGGAAACCTTCTAATTTGTATCCTATTGTTATTAGATTTGAGGCCTATTTAAAGTGCTGAAATCACTCAATATCAAATATCTCCACATTAGAGATCATAATTTATGATTTTTCTTTTAGTCTCTTCTCCAAATTTCTTGTGTATTTTTTTAGATTTTAGTTCTACTTCTAATTCAAGGTTTGTGAGAAGGAGAAGCCATTGTAATTTGAGGTGACAGATCAATACAAGGTGCCTTCGTTCTTTTCGTATCTCTTTTGTTATTTAATATATTTTTTCTTTTTCTTATTTTTTTATTTCTTGCTTTCTTTAGCTTGTCATGTTGAGTAGCTAGATTTTTCTCGTGGCTTGCTAAGACATCCCACCATCACAACTAATGTCTAGTAGATAACCAGATTAGATTATAAACATGTCTACTCTAATTTTTATTCTTGAAGACTCATTAGGATAAGCAACTAGGTCAAATATTTTCTAATACTTCTTAACTATTTTTCTTAATATATGCTTGATGAAAATCTTGATATTTTAATGTTAAACTTTGATTAGTGTTATTTCAAATAAGGTTAAAATTTGTTAAATACTTTCTAATGATTTTTTATTACTTTATACTTGATTGACAACCTTTATATTGTAACGTTAAAACTTGGATGGTGTTATTTCAAATCTAATCTAGTTTTTATCCGATGTATCTTACTTGATTTTGTGGTAGAATATCATGTTTAGGATTTAAAGTGAAGTAATTACTATCTAGCATTAGTATGTATGGTGGTTGATTATTTGTAAGCTATGATCATTTCTTTTAGATTAATTCTTTTTTCACATACAAATCCACCCCCTCTTTTCCACGTTCTTTAAACAGAGAAGATAATAAGAAGTCAATATTACCGAAAAGCTTTCATCGCATCTCTCCCTGAGGTTCGACCCGTTTAGCTCTTGCTACAGTGGTTAGATTGCAAAAGATTCAGAGTTAAGGCAAATCACATACACTTTTCATATTCTCTGTACTCTTTTTTAAGCAATCAAATTTTGCGCCGTTCCCGGGGAGGGAACGGTATATATTGTTTTCTAACTTAGGCTAGATTTTTTTTATTTATTTGTTTCTCTTTGTTTTTAATATTTCTTATGTGATATGGCTTATTACAACATTTTTTTTCAATTTTAATGGTAATCCATATTACACCACGACCTTTTATGAATCAGATATTACTAATCAGACATATCATAACTTAAACCAACTAAGCATGCCTAGTTGGTCTTATCCAAATCAACATTTGCCCCAACCTAAATTTCATGAAACAAATTGGAATAATCATCTCTGCTCCTCGCCGAGTCAATGGGGATACAACACCCCTGAGCCATATTGTCAACTACCTTTTCAACCATCATCTTCATATACTTCTTTTCCTACACCACCAATAGACGAACCTACCAACTTGGAAAAGAGTATAGAATCCATAATTCAGTCCTTAAATGATCCATTCGATAGGTTAGAAATAAAACAAATCATATGCAAGGTTTAATGAATGAGCAAATTTTTAGACTTTCAAACATCCTTGAACTAACTAACTAAATTGACAAGACCGACGATTCATGGTGTCTTGAAGACCTTGATCAAGATTCAATTTCATCGCACCAACGTGAACTTGATCAATCCCAACCCTTGGACAAATTAGCAAGTTATAACTTTAAAGATATTGAACTAGATTCTGAATGCGAACCCGATCCTCAACTTTGTGATCTAATTCCAAACTTTGAATTTATGTTGACGTCGGTGTCTTTACCCAATTTGGACCTAATTCCCGAGCCAACACTAATTCAGTACCTGTATATTGTGAAATTAGATCATCTATTTTGGATAGTCACATTCATTTAATGGATCATAAATACGAACTAAATTGTTTGATTTGGAGCTCACTTTTGAACCAAACCCGATTCTCAAACCTAAATTTGATTTTCTCGAGCCGGTATTGGTTCCCAATCCTATCATTCTTAAGCCCAAATCAATCACTTCATCAAGTCAAATTCTATTGTTGGAACAAGGTGTAAACAATGATGACTCTGAGATGGTATTCCAAGATTGGTCATACAACCTAGATAGTTTCAATGTTAGGGTCTTGCATGATCGTATATATTTGGGGATAATAACAATGTGCATAAGAAAGAGGTCATAAAAGGTGGGTTTCTTGATGATCCACAATATTTAGATTGGGTAGCAATGCTTGCGCCAATCCGGCCACCACCGAATTCACCACCGGAACCACCACCTTGAGGTCACATTTTGCCTTCCCTTTCTTTTTTTTTTATGCATACATGCATTCATTCATACATTGAGGACAATGTATGAGATAGGTATGGGGGATGGTTTACTAACATACTAACATAGGTAGATACTAACAAATTTTTTTAAAAAACTTTTTGAAAAGAAAATAATATTTTGATTCATTTTTATGAGTAATTAAGTTAATTTAAGGAATAGGAAAATCATAATTAGGATTTCTTAACACTTGGTCAAAATAAAAATTATTTGTTTGATTTTTAGGTTTAGGAGAAAAATTAAAAAAGTAATTTAGTCTTAATAATTTTACCTTGATGAAATATGCATGCTAAAAACACTTACACACTTGGGATTCAAAACAAAGACTCTTGTATGTTAGAAAATATATATATATAATAAAAAAATCCAATTATTGATTAGCTAGGTACTTTGGCATAAGAAAGCCTTGGTACTTACGCGAAAGGTAATTAGGTAAGTTTGAAAAAAAAAATATATAAATATATTATATGTATTAACACATCTAATAATCAATTAGTTAGGTATTAGGGCCTCAAGAAGCCTTATTACTTACACAAAAGAAAATTAGATGAGTTATACATATTTAAAAAAAAGAAACAAAAGAAGTGCTCAAAGGGCAACGAAGTGGTAATACTTCTAACTTCTGCAAAAAAAAAAATTATATATATTAATATACAAGGCATAAGAGTTGAAGTTTAAGAATCCCAAGTAAAAAATTTGCGTTCACAAAGGTGCATATGACTTAGGGTAAAATAAAAGACTAAGTGAGAAATTCAGTTTTAATCCTAACCTAAATTGATAATAAATATTTGCATCGAGACTAAGTATAGGAATGAATAATTTGGTGATCTTAAAACTTATAAATTACTTGATTTCCTTAAAGATCCTTCAAATATTTTCTCTCTTTCAAAATGGTATTTCAAAAATACTAACATTTTATTTTTCTTTCTTTATGAATTTTATGGGTATAATTTACTAAAAACCCTCACGAGACAACACTCGTCCTCTAGGGTAACCTAGAGGTTTAACGGCTTGTTGCACGTGCTAAGTGCAATCGTGATTCCTACGAAAGTGAGTTAGGTTAGATTAAATTAGTTTATAACATTTGATTTTTCTCGAGGACGATCAAAAGATAAAAATGGGGGTGTAATTGTACTCCAAAATTGTATTTTTATTATCACTTTTACACATATATGAAATCACCTAGAGGAGGGGTGAATAGGTGATAATGCTAATCAATGCACAATTAAAAATGTTATGATGCAACGATCACCCAAAACAAGACTAGAAGCCGAATACCCCGTGAAGGGCTCTGAACTCCTTCCTCGTGATTTCTCTAGATAAGAGTTTGAGGTGCGTATTGCAATCTTGTTGTATGAGTATTTGATCGAAATATGAATATGAAACAAGTGAATATTGTAATGAATATAAAGCAAGTAAATGAAGCAATGAATATAAAGCAAGGAATTAAAGCAAGTAAAGCAAACGCAAACACAGAGAATTTTTCCGAGGTTCGAGCACCCAGCTCTACGTCCCCGCCTTCACCCAGAAGGATTTCCAACCACTATAACTTCACAAAGAGTTACAATCACACCGGAGTACCCAACTCCTCAATCTCGAATACAAGTATCTCTTGGTGATCAAAAGACCACAAACCCTCTTTTGAAAAATCTTTTTCGTGATTGTTATACATATTTGCATATTTTACCACTTCCATACCATACATATTGTAAATAAAAATGTGATTTTTAATCCTTTTCTCTCTATTTTTTGCAGGTCCACATGTGAAATGAGAAAGGCCCAAATTTTCTTTAATTAGCAATAATTAAAAGAGATTAATTCAAAGCCCAAAAAGTGAGCCCAAGGTTGAGCCCAGGATCTGGAGAATTCTATGCGCCAGCTCACGCTTCCAGAAGATTCACGTGGCCAACAACCTGTAACAAATCTGTAACAGAAAGATCCAATTGAACGGCCTTGATTTTGCCACGCATTCCAGATTTGTGCCGCGTGTCCACGACGGTTACAAGGCCGTTGGGGCTGAGATTTTCTCCAACAAACGGGATTCTGGAGCCTTCTCTCTGAGCCCTATAAATACAGTACCAAGGCCTGCACGAGAGAGACAGAGAGAGATGAGGGTAAAAGCTTGTATTTTGTGAGAGAGTGTTGGTATTCTCTTAGGGTTTTAGCTCTCCCTCTTCTTCCTTCTAGAGATTTTGTTAAAGAGAGAAAAGAGAGTGTTTTTGAGAGCTTGTAAGCAAGGAGGTGACATCACTTGTAAGCAAGGATTAATCAAGGCTTCATTCTTCTCTTTACAACCTCTAGTAATTTACTTTACTTTCTTGCTTTACTTTTCTTGCTTTCATCATGAATTGTTGTTTAGTTTCTTTTGTAATGGATAGCTAAATTTCTTTTACATGGCTAGCTAACAACTCTCATTGCTAACTTCTAACTCTTTGGGTGATGGCTAAATTCTATACTTGCTTTGTTAAGTCTCTTTTGCTTCCCAATGAAGTAGAGTTGCTTTCACTTGGGAAATGCTTGTTCATACTCCATATGATTCATGTGTGCCTCATTTAGAGCCTTGTCTAGAACAAGTGCCTTGATGGAACATGGAGATGGATAACCAAACATATGCTATTTGTAGAACAACTTCTTTACTTCAAGCTAATTTGTTGTTATGCCTTGAATGACTAATGAATGTTGTATCTTCTTCCTTAGCATCTCTTGAGTGACACTCCTTGAAGTCCACCATAGAAAATCTATCTTGAGAGCCAATGAATCAATATGAGGCTACAAGCTAAGATCAAGAAGAACACTCATCTTCCAAGCGGGAAAATACTTGACCAAACAAACAAGTTATCTCTATTGCCAATGAATCAACATGAGGCAATCATGCATCACCCTTGAGTTTAGTAAGTTAGCAAAGTAGTAAAGTTAGCTAGCCATGGCCTTTCTCATCTAAAGTTTCCTAAACATTTTCTTTACTAGCTTTCTTTCTTAGCAATACAAATCTCCAAAGTTCTTTTGACTCTCTTTCCATCATGCACAAATCCACATATATTTTCATTTTCTTTTCCATGCTTTACACATTTGTTTAAGAACAAAGAAGAATCTTCGTTTTCTTTTCTTCACTACGAACCGTAAAGCTTCCATCGTGAGCTCTCCTCGAGGATCGACCCGGTATAGCCCATGCTATAACGGAGATTGGAAAGGATACATTAATCATATAAATACATTGTGGAGTGATCAAAGCACTTGAGGTTGATTCTAAACCTTCTCTTTTTCATTTAATATCTGTGCAAATACTTCACACAAAATCACATTATCTTTTCCCCAATCAATTTTTGGCGCCATTGCCGGGGAGAGCAACGGTTTTTGATTTCAAGTGAAGAACTAAACAAATCTTCTTCTCTGTTGCAGGTTACAGGTGAAGAAAACAGGAAAATTTACATTGCAGAAACATATAAGTGGCTCTGGGCCTCTGCTCTCGAAAGAAGAGACCAGTTGCCCTCTGAATTGCCACGGAATCTGGGCAAAAGCCGCAGTTCTGCGGCAAGGAAGAGTGAACTACTAACAAGATTTCTGCAAGGTTGCTTGCTCTGCAAAATACAGCTGCTGCAATACTTAAATTCTTGTATGCTTCACCTTATATCTGCTAATAATCAACAGTAAAAAATTGATTGAAAAGTTAAAAGATGATTAGACATTTGCATTTCTAGGCACGTGTCTTTTCAATTCTTTTACTTTACTGTTGAAGAGTGCTGGATGCAAGGTACGTGTGCATTGCATATTGAATAGGACTCACTCCTTGTTTGATTTTAATTGCTTTGAGTGAACCTTGTTTGCTTATAATCGTACACTTGCACACAATCTATTTTAAGGGCATACCTAATAAAGAAGATAAGGTGGGGGATTTCATCACCCTTTCCTTGGCCCAAAAATCATTTCCAAGCACTCACAATCCCAAGCTTGTACTAAAATTTGATAGACGTTGGCCCTAGGGACATCCGGACTCACTTAGGAGATTATCCTAATGGCGCCGTTGCCGGGGAAAAGTGTTGGAAAGTGACTTTTGTAAAATCAGTGTCTAGGAAAGGGATTGAGGGCCGAAAGCCCGAAGGTTGCTGGTTACTTAATTAAGGAACGTCTCTGACGGAAAACCTCCCACCAACTTTGCCCTTTCCTGGCTGATTCGCTTATAGTCAAAGTCTACACTAAACCTCCTGTGGACAATCTAAACAGTTAGGAGTCGTCTAGGTCCAGGGAACCTAGATAGCTTGGATTGATTTTTCTTTTTTCTTGTTTGTTATTTTTCACTTTCTTTCGCTTGAGTGATCGGTGCACGTTGATTGTGTATGCAACAGTGGTTTCGGGATCCAGATTCTGCTAGGCTTGTGAGAATTTCTACACTAGCACATACACCACTTGACACAATCCCAGTCATGACCAACAACGTTTCGTTGCAAGACAAGTTCTATTCGATCCGCACCTCACTTCCCTCATGCATTCTTCTCCCAAACACCAACGGAAAAAACTTTGAGTTAAAGCCGCAGTTCATAAACACTCTTCCAGGATTCCATGGCCTAGAATCCGAAGATGCATATTTCTTCATTCGAGAGTTCGAAGAAGTATGCTTAATGATGCGAATTTCCCAGTTGACCGAGGACGCTGTGAGACTTAGGTTTATACCTTTCGCACTTAAGGATATCTCTAAGAAGTGGCATTATAATCTTCCCGTAAGTTCAATTTCTTCATGGGATGATTTCGTTAAGGTCTTTCTTAAAAAGTTTTATCCTATCCATAAGACAGCCCTCATGAGGAAAAATATAATGCAATTCAAGCAAGAAGCCAATGAACCATTCTGGAAGTACTTTGAGCGCTTCAAAGACCTAATAGCCCTGTGTCCCCATCACGGTATAGAAAAATGGCGTCAGTGCCAGATTATCTATGATGGACTCGATTATCAGACTAAGATACTCCTTGAAATCATGTGCCAAGGAGAATTTTTAAAGAAGGATGAAGATCAGGGTTGGGATCTTTTTGAAGCATTAGCTGAAAAAACTATCCAGTGGGAGTCATGTTCTGAGAAACCCACACCCACAACTTCCAGAACCGGTTTACACTCCATAGAATCCTCGATAGCTGCAGAAGCTAAAATAACACAACTGATGAAGAGGATAGAATTGCTTGAGTCTAGGGAGAATTCTGCTGTTAATCAGGTCAACCTATCCCCTGTGGCCAGTCCATCTCCAGTGGTCAACCCGGGTTGTACCTATTGCCATGATCTGAATCACATGTTTGAAGAGTGTCCGGTATACCACTCTCAGACTTTTTAGGAGAACTCGAATGCTGCATATACCAGACCCAACTACAACCCGTACTCCAAAACTTACAATCCGGGATGGCGAAACCATCCAAATTTTTTTTGGAGTCAGTCTGGTCCTGAGCAGTCTAGGTCGTCATTTCCACATCATCCTCCTGCTCAGTCACATCAGCCCAATTTCCACACATACCAGAATCCACAACAATTCCAGCCCCAGTATCAGCAAAATCCAGTACCTTACCCAGCAAACTTTCAGCCCCAGTATCAGCATCATCCACCACCAAATCCTTCAGACAAGAGAATTTCTGATTTGGAGAAAATGATAGAGACCTTAACCAAGAACCAAGCTTCAATGATGAACAATCAGCAGCAGGACATGAACAAATTGCAAATCCAAATAGGGCAATTGGCTAACTCTCTTAATGAACGACAAAAAGGAATGTTACCTAGCCAACCAGTGCCCAATCCAAAAACTCATTTCCCCCTGCACGAAGTTGAAGACTTGGGCCCCAGCCAATGCCAAGCTATTCAAGTCCTTAGATCTGGAAAGCAAATAGGCAACAAGGTTTCAAATCCACCTACCAAATCTGTGTCAAAGCCAACATCTTCTGTTCCAGTCCAACCCATTCAAGACAATCCCTCTTCAAGTACACAACCATCCACTTCCCAGTCCAAAGGAAAAGAAAAGGTTGATGAGCAAACATACAAGCCTGTTGTTCCCTTTCCAAATAGGCTAGCAAGTCAAAAGATGAATGCTCACATGGAGAAGATAAGAGAAATATTTAACCAAGTCCAAATCAATATCCCTCTTCTAGATGCCATTCAACAAGTTCCATCATACGCCAAATTTCTAAAAGAAATGTGCACAAAGAAGAGAAAAGCAAACGTTCCTAAAAAGGTCTTCCTTGCCTCAAACATTAGTGAGCTGCTCACTGGTCCTATCCCTGTGAAATACAAGGACCCAGGGAGCCCAACCATTTCTTGCATCATAGGACAGACCACCATTAATAGGGCTTTGCTTGACTTGGGCGCTAGCATTAATCTTCTCCCCTTTTCAGTGTATCAGCAATTAGGGTTAGGCGACCTTCGTCCGACCCAAATGACGATACAGTTGGCAGATCGCTCTGTAAAGATTCCCAAGGGGGAGATTACAGATGTGTTAATACGGGTCGGGGAATTCATTTACCCCGTAGACTTCATTGTTCTTGAGACACAGCCCGTACATAATCACAGAGCACAGACACCTGTCATTCTTGGACGCCCTTTTCTAGCCACTGCCAATGCGATCATAAACTGTAAGAATGGCTCGATGCGTCTGACCTTTGGAGATATAACAAATGAGGTGAATATTTTCCACCTGGGAAAACAACCTCGGGATTTGGATAGTGATTCTTTTGAAATCAACTTGATAGAAGGTGTAACTAGTGAGCACGATGAGGAAGTTGAGTATGAATCCAAAGAGGAATTTGAGTTGGAGTCTGATGATTTCAACCTTGATCAGATTGTTGAGTCAACTGTTGAATGGGCTACTAATTCCACCCCTATTCTTCCTTTACACCAAGAACAGCCAGTGATAGATCCGATCCCTTCTTCGGAGCTTAAGGTTCTTCCTGACCATCTCAAGTACAAGTACTTGGATGAGAAAGAAACCTTTCCTGTAATCATTGCATCCCATCTAACTGAACAACAAGAAGAGGATCTTCTTACTGTGTTAAGGAAAAATAGAGAAGCCATTGGTTGGACCATGGCTGACATCAAGGGGATTAGTCCTTCCATAGTTCAACATCGGATTCATTTGACGGAA
This sequence comes from Agave tequilana, assembly GCA_038442645.1. Lineage (NCBI taxonomy): Eukaryota > Viridiplantae > Streptophyta > Magnoliopsida > Asparagales > Asparagaceae > Agave > Agave tequilana. Next base: position 120,070 of record JAVJIF010008228.1, read on the forward strand.
GATGCCAAGCCAAAACGAGACCCACAGTGTAGACTGAACCCAATCATGCAAGAAGCCGTTAGATCCGAGATCTTGAAACTATTAGATAACGGGATTATCTATCCCATATCCGATAGCCAGTGGGTAAGTCCAGTTCACGCTGTGCCCAAGAAAGCAGGGTTTACTGTGGTAGAAAATGAGAAGAAAGAGTTGATACAAACACGTCTTCCAACGAAGATTCGAGTTTGTATTGATTACAGAAAGTTGAACACTGCCACTCGTAAAGACCATTTTCCTCATCCGTTCATTGACCAAATGCTCGAGAGATTAGCGGGACATGAGTACTACTGTTTCCTGGATGGATATTCAGGATATAATCAAATCCCGATCGCTCCTGAGGATCAAGACAAAACCACCTTCACCTGTCCTTTTGGAACGTTTGCATATCGAAGGATGCCCTTCGGTCTTTGCAATGCTCCCGCAACGTTTCAACGTTGCATGCTGAGCCTTTTTTCGGACATGGTGGAGAAATTTCTGGAGATTTTTATGGATGATTTTTCCATTTATGGTGATTCCTTTGAACAATGCTTGTACCATTTGAAGCTGGTTCTACAACACTGTATGGAAAAAATTTGACACTTAACTTGGAAAAGTGTCATTTTATGGTCAAGCAAGGAATCATCCTAGGGCACAAAGTTTCACACAAGGGAATTGAGGTTGACAAGTCAAAAGTGGAAGTCATAACTAAGCTCCCTGAGCCAACATGCTTAAAAGACATTAGATCATTTTTAGGGCACGCCGGCTTCTATAGACGATTTATTCAAGGGTTTAGCAATATTGCAAGACCTTTGACAAATCTCTTAGGAAAGGATGTACCCTTTATATTTGATGAAGAATGTCAAAAATCTTGGAGAGAGCTTAAGTGTAGACTTGTCTCAGCACCGATCATTTCTGCACCAGATTGGACCAAGCCTTTTGAGATTATGTGTGATGCCTCAGACTTTGCAATTGGCGCTATTTTAGGATAGTGTATTGATACTAGACAACACGTAATCTATTATGCTAGCAGAACGCTGAATGAAGCCCAACTCAATTATACAACTACTGAAAAAGAATTTTTAGCGGTTGTCTTTGCGTTAGAGAAATTTCGCCAATATCTGCTGGGGTCCAGGACGATTATTTTCACTGATCACTCTGCCCTAAAGTTTTTAATGCAAAAGAAGGATGCTAAGGCAAGACTTATACGATGGATACTTCTTTTGCAAGAGTTTGATTTGGAGATAAAGGATAAAAAGGGCGTTGAGAATGTGGTAGCTGATCACTTGTCTAGAATCCCAAATGCACCAACGGAGAGAATACCAATTAATGATAATTTTCCTGACGAACATATCCACACAATGCATGGAGAGCCCTGGTATGCTGACATAGCGAATTACCTTGCTACCGGGCAAATACCTTCTAATTGGTCAGGTCAGGTCAAACACCGTTTTATGAGTCAAATGCGGTTCTTCTTTTGGGATGAACCATATTTATTCAAATATTGTCCTGACCAGATCATACGAAGGTGTATTCCTGAGGAGGAACATCAGAGTGTTTTGACATTTTGTCACAAACTAGCTTGTAGTGGACATTTTGGTCCACGGAAAACTGCTGAGAAAGTACTTCAGAGTGGATTTTACTGGCCCACTCTCTTTAAGGATGCATATCTCTTTTGCAAGCTATGTGATAGGTGTCAAATGACGGGTCGAATCACACAGAAAGACATGATGCCCCTTACACCCATCTTGGAAGTTGAAATTTTTGACTTGTGGGGCATCGACTTTATGGGACCCTTTCCTCTGTCCTATGATAACCAATACATTTTGGTAGCCGTAGATTATGTTTAAAAATGGGCTGAAGCAATTCCAACAAGGACAAATGACAACCAAGTTGTCATTAAATTTTTACGAGACCACATCATCTCTCGCTTCGGAGCCCCCCGTGCGATAATAAGCGATAATGGGAGTCATTTTTGCAATAGGGCTTTTGAAGCCCTGATGCGTAAATACTATATTTCTCACAAATTATCCACGGCTTATCATCCTCAGACGAACGGGCAAGTAGAAGTTACGAATAGACAAATAAAACTCATTTTGGAGAAAACCGTTGGACAGAACCGTAAGGATTGGTCCATCAAACTCACTGATGCCTTATGGGCATACAGGATCGCTTACAAAACTGTCCTCGGTATGTCTCCATATCGAGTTGTATTTGGAAAACCTTGTCACTTGCCTGTGGAGTTAGAACACCGAGCTATGTGGGCTTTAAAGCAGCTAAATTTGGATTTGGATAAAGCCGGTGCTTTGAGGAAGTTGCAGATATCCGAGCTAGAGGAACTAAGAAATGAAGCATATGACAATGCTCGGATAACAAAGCACAGAACCAAGCTCTTTCATGATAATTCCATTCACCGGAAAATTTTTGTCCCAGGACAAAAGGTTCGTTGTACAACTGCAGACTCCATCTCTTTCCTTGTAAATTGAGAACCAGGTGGTCAGGACCATTCATAGTGCATCAAGTCTTTTCCCACGGTGCTATAGAGATTCTTAATCCTAATAATGGCAACACATTTACTGTAAACGGTCAACGTTTAAAGCCATTCTTTACCACCAATGTCGTGTCACAAGAAGTTCATGAATTGGGTCTTTTTGACCCAGTTTATCTGTGACCATCTCATTTGTACAGTTTCCCGAGAATTTCCCTGCATATCATTTTGGGACCACTTTTGTAAATAAAATTTTGTACATAAAAATAAATAATAATAATAAAAAAAATGAGGGACTTTTGTGCTTAACAGTTTCAAATTCCTAGGATTCTACCTTCCCTAGGATCCCATTCATTTTCAAACTCATTTTCCTAGGGTTGTAAATACACTTTTGACCTAGGGTTAATATTGGAAATCTCATTTTCTCTCCCTCCTATAAATACTCTCTTCACCTACCCTTCCTCCCTCAAACGCACAAATCCTCTCAGATCTGAAATCCTTCTTCCCGAGCTGACCTCTGCAAATTTTCCCTTCCCCAGAGCCATCTGCACTGCCGCATTTTCCCATAACCAGCCGCAGATCCGCCGCCCTCCGGCCACATCTGGAGCTCTGAAAACTTCTTCTTGGCTGATTTCTATCTCTGGTGACAGATCCAGACCCAATCTTCCAGATTCTGTCCCGGGTGCCTTCTGCACACGTGCTTTTGGATTTCCCCCCCACGCTCTCCGGGGGTGGTTTGATCTTTCCTCTCTAAAATCCTTTGCTTTAATTTCATTATTATACATGGCCCCGAATTTGTTTGTGGAAAGGGATTTTTCCAAAATTTTGAATGATAATGGGGGGTATGGGCACATCTTTGTTGATAGATTACGTGCATGGAATTGGTATTCTCTGGTTTACGATAACAGTGAAAATGATGCATACTACTGTCCAGAACTTGTCACTACATTTTATAATGCACTCGATAATGCATCTGTGAATTATGAGACATACCAATTTGTTGTTCATATGCCGTTAGGTGACATCTTTGTCACAATTCCACTCATTGCTGAAATCACTGATGTCCCAATTCACCCCCACCATAGCGACCCCTTGCCATTGATAGATTACATGACCATCATGGGGGTCCGCTGTACAGCACAGGACCGTGGGCTCAAAGCCAACACGACCTTTAGAAATGTGCATTGCATTGGACGCTGGGTCCAACGTAACATTTTTGGGCTTGATCATGCCACGTCCTTTAACAGACCCGTGTTACAAATAATTGATTGGTTACTAATGTTGCACATTTATTATCATATTTCCATACTTATTATAGAATAAAATCTGCTTTGTCCTAATTAAATGTTTAATTTATTTGCAGGCCCATTCCTTAAGGAGATGAAGAGAAACAAGCCCAAAAGCCCACCAAATTCTGATTAATTCAGAATAAATTTGAAATGAAGAAATCAGGGCAAAATCTTGGCATATAAGGAAGGTTTAGAAGAATCCTCCTTGAATCAAGATGAAGAAATCAGGGCAAAATCTTGGCATATAAGGAAGGTTGAGAAGAATCCTCCCTGTGGGCAAAATCTTGGTATATAAGGAAGGTTGAGAAGAATCCTCCCTAAATTAAGGCAAAATCTTGGCATATAAGGAAGGTTGAGAAGAATCCTCCCTGAATCAAGCACAATCAAAGGCTGTTTTGTCAACTTTTGAAGAAAAAAATAAGAAAATCAGAAGAAGATACGGGAAATACATCAGACCAGGAGATTCCCCCAATCTTCCTGGGATCTTCTCCTTTAGGTTTTTTGCTTATAAATACTGGTTTTAGCTGAGCAGGGAGGAGGCAGGCAGAGAATAGGATTTAGCCTAGTTTTTCATTTCTTAGTTTAGGTTTTTGCTTTTCTTTTTCATGTAATTTAGTTTTCATTTATGTAATTCTGAGGAGATCAACTTTCATCGAAGAACAAGACTGAAGCTTGAGCTAAAAGTGACAATTGGTGTAAGGTTTTATTTCTTTTCTTCGATTGTTATGAAATCAAATCAATGCTATTTCCTTGTATGTTCTTTTTAATTCTCTTCTTCTTTTCTATTTTACCTTTCTTTTTGGTACAACTGTCTTCCAAGTGAGTCTAAAAGCATCGAAAGAGCCTTGCCTTTGCGAGTGCCACCGATAGCTCATGACGATGGAATTGTGAGTCTCTCTGTATCATTTCATGCTTGCGTATCTTGATGATGTAATGTGGAAGAGACCAATACTCGACTCTTATGGGCTATGCGCTAACTGCCTCCAATTCAAGGTAACATTGAAGCTAAGAACTCAAGGTAAGCTTTTGGTGAAAAGAAGGTAAATATTTGTTTTCTTTTTTTTTTTTCATTTCTGTAAATTAAATCACTACATCTTCCAACTCTATCATCTCCACTTCATTGTACTTAGTCGCTTTTCATCGTTTTCTGATTTTCCACCTTCTTCATCTATCGCTTTCTTTCTAACTTTAACATAACTTTCTTTTTCATTTTCATTTCTTTAAACAAAGAAGAATTTTCGTTTTATCTTCATTAAGATTTCAATAAAGAAACGTAAACGCTTCTATCGCAAAACCCTCCTTGTGGATCACGACCCGCATAGCCACTTGCTATAGCGGTAAGAATTGAGCACTTGCACATCTTTATTTCTAAATCTAAAATTCTGTATTTTTTGTGCAGGTTTTGCCTCAATCAAATTTTGGCGCCGTTGCCGGGGAGGGTAACGTTTTTATTGAAATCTATTTTTTATTGAAAATTTTTTAGAACTAAAACGAACTTTCTTCTTTGTTGCAGGTTATAGGGCAAGCAAAGCAGGAAAAAAGGATTGCAGAAACATATAAGTGGTCTTGGGCCTCTGTTCTAGAAAACAGAGACCAAGTACCCTCTGAATTGCTTTGCAAAATTCTAGTTTTCTGCAACTTTATTTCTTATATGCAATCACATAAGCCTGCTAATAATCAACAGTAAAACATTTGTTGAAAAGATAAAAAATTGATTACACGTTTGCATTTTAGGCACGTGTCTTTTCAATTCATTTATTTTTACTGTTGAAGAGTGCTGGAGCAAGGTACGTACGCATTGCATCTAGAATAGGACTATCTCTTGGTTGATTTACATCGCTTTGAGTGAATCTTATTTACATATCTTGTACACTTGCACAAACTTATCTTAAGGGCACTAACCCATAACAAGATAAGGTGGGGATTTAATCACCCTTCCTTAGCCCAAAAATCAGATTCCAAGCACTCACTAACCCAAGCCTAACTAAAAATGAGTAGACGTTGGCCCTAGGGACATCTCGGACTCAATTAGGAGATCATCCTAAGGGGGAAAAGTGTTGGAATTTGACTCTTGCAAAATCAGTGTCTAGGAAAGGGATTAAGGGCCGAAAGCCCGAAGGTTGGTGGTTATTTAATTAAGGAACGTCTTTGACGGAAAACCTCCCACCAACCTTGCCCTGACCTGGCTGATTAGCTTGTGGTCAAAGTCTGCATTGGACCTCCCGTGGACAGTCTAACCAGTTAGGAGTCGTCTAGGTCATAGGTCTACCCTAACTTAGATTAGAATTTTTTTTTCTTTTTCTTTGTTTATTTGTTTGTTTTTCTTTCTTTTTGTTTTTATTCTATTGTGTGATATGGACCATAATAATAATTTTTTCAACTACAATAATAATCCTTATTACACACCGACTTCATTTTCGGATATTACCAACCCGGCAAATCATAACTTTGACCAACCTAGTGTGCCGGATTGGTCTTATCCGAATCAATATAACCCATGTCCCCCATCGTATGACTATAATTTCCATAACGATTTCAACTCTTCACGGAGTCAGTGGGGATTCACCTACCCCGAGTCAGATTTTCAACCAAATTGTCCTCCTTCTCCACCCAGTCCATATTATGTTCAAGATTCATACTCAGTTCCACCCGTCCAAAATAGGAAACCATCAATTATGGAAATGAGTATGCGTGAGTCCAAACATAAATCCCAAAATCTGATGGACTCACAATTTCACTACTACTTCCAAGACAATTCTTCATCTTTTCATCAAAACAATGAACCTATCAACTATGAAAAGATGCTTGAAGCCATGACTCAGGCTCAAAACACTCGTAACCGTGACATAGATATGATGGTCGAATCTCTACGTTCCCACCGTCCTGATGTCACTAACTATTCTGTTAGAGCCGAAGAATCATGTAGTTTTGGAAATCAAGATTCCATTTCAGAACAACCATTTGAACTTGCCCAAACTCCAAATTTTGAAAAAGATATTGACAGTTTAGTAAGTTATCCTTTTCCTGAAATAAAACTTGAAAATGAATATGATCCTGAACCCCAACTTAGTGATTCTATTTTACTTCCCGATTCGATTATGACTCCGGTATCTTCACCTGATTTTGATCTTTTCCCGGAGTCAACATTGGATCCTGTACCAATTCATAATGAAATTGAATCACCCATCTTTGAGGATCATATTGAACTTGACCAATTATACACTTTTGAAGATCCTATTGACAAATTGTCAAGTTCTCATTTTTATGATATTGAACTCAATGAGATATGTGACCTAGATTCTCAAATTTGTGATCCAGTTCAACTTTCTGAATCAATATTGACTCCTGTTCTATTACCAAACTTGAATAATATTCTAGAGTCGGTTTTGATTCCATCACCTCTCATCCCTGAACTAGAATCACCCATATTAGGTCACATTCCATTGTTAGAAAATACATGTGGACTTGAGTTTCAACTTCTTGACTTGGACCCAATTTTTGAACCTATTTCGACTCCTGAACCTTTACTTGACTTAAGTCACCTTCCTGAGTCGGTATTAGTTCCTGTCCTTCCTGAGTCCAAGTCAACTGTTCTATCATTTCATACTCCATTCTGGGACGAGGTGGTTGACAAATTTGACTCCGAAATTAGTTATGGAATATGGAAATTAGATGGGGTTAAATATTTAATAAAGATCCTTCATGGATTTATCTTTTTAATGGGTTATATTAAAGATATTTCTGGTGGGTTCCTCCGAGACCCAAGAAAAGTTGATTGGGCCGCGTTTCGTGGACCAATCAGACCGCCACCGGAACCACCACCTTAAGGTAACCTTTTCCTTTCCTTTCTTCTTTTTCATGCATCTATGCATTAATTCATACATTGAGGTCAATGCATGAGATAGGTGTGGGGGAGGGTCTAACATAACTTTCTTTTTGTTTAAAAAATAAAAAATAAAAAAATTAACATTTTCTTTACTTTTAAAAACTTTTTGAAAATAGAAACAATATTTTGACATATTTTTTGTAAGAAATTAAGTTAATTTTAAGGAATAGGAAAATCTAAATTAGGATTTCTTATACTTGGTCAAAATAAGATTATTTGTTTGATTTTTAGGGTTAGGAAGAAAATTTGTCAAAGTAATTTAGTCTTGATCTTTACCTTGATGAAATATGCACCCTTCATACACTTACACACTTAGGGTTCAAAAACAAAGATTCTTATGCCTTATTAAAAAAAAAAAAAAGATAAACAAATCTAATTATTGATTAGCTAGGTGCTTTGGCCTAAGAAAGCCTTAGTATTTATGCGAAAGATGATTAGATAAGTTTGAAAAGAAAAATATATATAAAAATCCTCTGATTAAGCTGGGTATTTGTGCCTAATAAAGCATAAGTGTTCACGCCTAAAAGAGGTCCATATAATAAAATCCTTAGTTTTGTGGCCTTGTTTGCTTGAGTCCTTAAGTCCGAGGGGTGTCTTCTCACCCGGTGCCCTAAGGCCGTCTGGTTTGGGAGTCATCGATTAAAGGCTCGTTACATGGGCAGATTAGAAAGCCTAAACTAAGGAATAATACCACCCAAAAAAAAAATTATATATATATAAATAAGGCATAAGAGTTAGAGTTAAGAACCCTTAGTCAAAATTTTCACAGTCACAAGGTGCATATGACTTAGGGTAAAGTAATAGACTAGATGAGAAGTACAATTTAACTCCTTACTTTGATTAATAACAAATTTTTGAATAGAGACTAAGTTTAGGAATGAAAAATTCAGTTTTCCTATAACTTATAGATTGCTTAAATCTTACAATTATATTTCAAATATTTTTCTCTTTCAAAATGCTTTTTGAAAATACTAACTCTTTGTTTCTCTTTCTTTATGGATTTTGTGGGTGTAATCCACTGAAAACCCTCACGAGACAAAACTCGTCCTCTAGGGGAAACCTAGAGGTTAACGGCTTGTTGCACATGCTCAGTGCAATCGCGTGACCTGCGAAAGTGGTCTAATAATCCTTAGTATAGTTTAGTTGTTTTGCTCGAGGACGAGCAAAAGATAGGTATGGGGGTGTGATTGGTTACTAATGTTGCACATTTATTATCATATTTCCATACTTATTATAGAATAAAATCTGCTTTGTCCTAATTAAATGTTTAATTTATTTGCAGGCCCATTCCTTAAGGAGATGAAGAGAAACAAGCCCAAAAGCCCACCAAATTCTGATTAATTCAGAATAAATTTGAAATGAAGAAATCAGGGCAAAATCTTGGCATATAAGGAAGGTTTAGAAGAATCCTCCTTGAATCAAGATGAAGAAATCAGGGCAAAATCTTGGCATATAAGGAAGGTTGAGAAGAATCCTCCCTGTGGGCAAAATCTTGGTATATAAGGAAGGTTGAGAAGAATCCTCCCTAAATTAAGGCAAAATCTTGGCATATAAGGAAGGTTGAGAAGAATCCTCCCTGAATCAAGCACAATCAAAGGCTGTTTTGTCAACTTTTGAAGAAAAAAATAAGAAAATCAGAAGAAGATACGGGAAATACATCAGACCAGGAGATTCCCCCAATCTTCCTGGGATCTTCTCCTTTAGGTTTTTTGCTTATAAATACTGGTTTTAGCTGAGCAGGGAGGAGGCAGGCAGAGAATAGGATTTAGCCTAGTTTTTCATTTCTTAGTTTAGGTTTTTGCTTTTCTTTTTCATGTAATTTAGTTTTCATTTATGTAATTCTGAGGAGATCAACTTTCATCGAAGAACAAGACTGAAGCTTGAGCTAAAAGTGACAATTGGTGTAAGGTTTTATTTCTTTTCTTCGATTGTTATGAAATCAAATCAATGCTATTTCCTTGTATGTTCTTTTTAATTCTCTTCTTCTTTTCTATTTTACCTTTCTTTTTGGTACAACTGTCTTCCAAGTGAGTCTAAAAGCATCGAAAGAGCCTTGCCTTTGCGAGTGCCACCGATAGCTCATGACGATGGAATTGTGAGTCTCTCTGTATCATTTCATGCTTGCGTATCTTGATGATGTAATGTGGAAGAGACCAATACTCGACTCTTATGGGCTATGCGCTAACTGCCTCCAATTCAAGGTAACATTGAAGCTAAGAACTCAAGGTAAGCTTTTGGTGAAAAGAAGGTAAATATTTGTTTTCTTTTTTTTTTTTCATTTCTGTAAATTAAATCACTACATCTTCCAACTCTATCATCTCCACTTCATTGTACTTAGTCGCTTTTCATCGTTTTCTGATTTTCCACCTTCTTCATCTATCGCTTTCTTTCTAACTTTAACATAACTTTCTTTTTCATTTTCATTTCTTTAAACAAAGAAGAATTTTCGTTTTATCTTCATTAAGATTTCAATAAAGAAACGTAAACGCTTCTATCGCAAAACCCTCCTTGTGGATCACGACCCGCATAGCCACTTGCTATAGCGGTAAGAATTGAGCACTTGCACATCTTTATTTCTAAATCTAAAATTCTGTATTTTTTGTGCAGGTTTTGCCTCAATCAATAATCCATGATTTAATGACTCGAAACCACACGGTCTGTTTGAATAGGGCCATCTTCCATGCTATTCTTGACAATTCCTCCCGCACTCGGGGTGCCAAGCATTCCCATCCAATCTTAATCACACGTCTGTGTAAGAATTTCATATCAGACGCTGTTTTTAATACCTTCGACCGGGTGCTTGTTACAATAGAGAGACCCACCAGCTCATATAATGGTTGCTTGCATGCACTCTGGACACCCAGTACCCAGCCTGAGGATATACCTGTGGAGTCCTCTTCGGAGGAAAGCTTAGAGGAAATAGATGAGCCACAATTTTGGAGGCAGGACCCCCCAACAGAATCAAGAGCCTTCATGTCCACCATCTGGAAGGGCATGAAGAAGATCTTTAGGGGGCAGGTTCGTCTTAGGAAGAAGGTAGAGGAGCAATCCTCTCGGTTGGATAGTATGGAAGCAGCGTTGAGACGTTCGCAGTCGGCTGGACCTAGCACCACCACTGGTCCAAAACAAAGGGGATGATCTTTATCCTTTACCTATTTCATGCATCATTTCATCTTGCATACATTGGGGACAATGCATGAGATAGGTATGGGGGGGTAGATTCTAACCTAGGATTTTTCATCTTCTTTTTAGGCTTTTTATTTTTATTTTTAGGATTTTCATTTTCTTTTTAGATTTTCTATTTTCTTTTAGATTTTACTTTTTCTTTTAGAGAAATATAAAAAAAAGAATAAATTAAAAAAAAGGGAAATTTTTGATCCATGTTTAAAGAATCAAACTTAACTTTAGGGATTAAGGAAGCTCTAAACTAAGATTTCTAATTATAAGTCGAAAAGAAGAGTTTTATTAGATTTTTAGGTTAAGTAATAAAGGATTAGAAAAATTACTAGATTTTAACTCTTTCTTTAGGATATATACATTAAACATATTGAAGGATTAATCAAAGACTTTGTGACTTTATTTACATATATATATAATAAAAAAAATATAAAAAAATATGTAAATAAATAATAAATAATAAATACTTAGCCACTAATTAAGCTGGTTAGCTGTGCCTCAAGAAGCATGGCCAGTCACGCCTAAAGGTGGTTAAGTCCTTAAATTCCTTCGTGGCCTTTTTTACTCGAGTCATCGAACCCTAGGGATGTTTTCTAATCTGGTGCCCTAAGACCGTCTGGTTTGGGAGTCATCGGTAAGAGACTCGCTACAAGGATAAACTAGAAAGCCTAAGGATGCTAAGGAAATGTAAATAAATAAATATTATAAAAAAAATGTTATATATATTAGTAAATAAATGAACTTAGTCTAAGAAAGATCCTTCATATTTATAGATGTATATATCCTAGGATTGATGCAAAATCCGGTTTTTGATCTTTTCCCTAAAAACTTAACCTAAATTGAAAACAAAACTCTAAATAGACACTTAAAAGAGGAATGACAAGTTTAGGGTAACCTGAAACCTATAACTTAAGTGAGAATCTTTAAAACATGGATCAAAATTTTCACTAACCCTTTTATTTTTCTTTATGGATTTTGTGGGTGCAATCCGCTGAAAACCCTCAGGAGACAACACTCCTCCTCTAGGGTAACCTAGAGGTTTAACGGCTTGTTGCACATGCTCAGTGCAATCGTGTCACCTACGAAAGCGGTGTAATAAACTAGTTAGGATTTTTTTTCTTTTTCTTTCTTTTTGCTCGAGGACGAGCAAAAGCTAGGTATGGGGGTGTGATTGTTATACATATTTGCATATTTTACCACTTTCATACCATACATATTGTAAATAAAAATGTGATTTTTAATCCTTTTCTCTCTATTTTTTGCAGGTCCACATGTGAAATGAGAAAAGGCCCAAAATTTCTTTAATTAGCAATAATTAAAAGAGATTAATTCAAAGCCCAAAAGTGAGCCCAAGGTTGAGCCCAGGATCTGGAGAATTCTACGCGCCAGCTCACGCTTCCAAAAGATCCACGTGGCCAACAACCTGTAACAAATCTGTAACAGAAAGATCCAATTGAACGGCCCTGATTTCGCCGCGCATTCCAGATTTGTGCCGCGTGTCCACGGCGGTTACAAGGCCGTTGGGGCCGAGATTTTCTCCAACAAACGGGATTCTGGAGCCTTCTCTCTGAGCCCTATAAATACAGTACCAAGGCCTGCACGAGAGAGACAGAGAGAGATGAGGGTAAAAGCTTGTATTTTGTGAGAGAGTGTTGGTATTCTCTTAGGTTTTTAGCTCTCCCTCTTCTTCCTCCTAGAGATTTTGTTAAAGAGAGAAAAGAGAGTGTTTTTGAGAGCTTGTAAGCAAGGAGGTGACATCACTTGTAAGCAAGGATTAATCAAGGCTTCATTCTTCTCTTTACAACCTCTAGTAATTTACTTTACTTTCTTGCTTTACTTTTCTTGCTTTCATCATGAATTGTTGTTTAGTTTCTTTTGTAATGGATAGCTAAATTTCTTTTACATGGCTAGCTAACAACTCTCATTGCTAACTTCTAACTCTTTGGGTGATGGCTAAATTCTATACTTGCTTTGTTAAGTCTCTTTTGCTTCCCAATGAAGTAGAGTTGCTTTCACTTGGGAAATGCTTGTTCATACTCCATATGATTCATGTGTGCCTCATTTAGAGCCTTGTCTAGAACAAGTGCCTTGATGGAACATGGAGATGGATAACCAAACATATGCTATTTGTAGAACAACTTCTTTACTTCAAGCTAATTTGTTGTTATGCCTTGAATGACTAATGAATGTTGTATCTTCTTCCTTAGAATCCCTTGAGTGACACTCCTTGAAGTCCACCATAGAAAATCTATCTTGAGAGCCAATGAATCAATATGAGGCTACAAGTTAAGATCAAGAAGAACACTCATCTTCCAAGCGGGAAAATACTTGACCAAACAAACAAGTTATCTCTATTGCCAATGAATCAACATGAGGCAATCATGCATCACCCTTGAGTTTAGTAAGTTAGCAAAGTAGTAAAGTTAGCTAGCCATGGCCTTTCTCATCTAAGGTTTCCTAAACATTTTCTTTACTAGCTTTCTTTCTTAGCAATACAAATCTCCAAAGTTCTTTTGACTCTCTTTCCATCATGCACAAATTCACATATATTTTCATTTTCTTTTCCATGCTTTTTACATTTGTTTAAGAACAAAGAAGAATCTTCGTTTTCTTTTCTTCACTACGAACCGTAAAGCTTCCATCGTGAGCTCTCCTCGAGGATCTACCCGGTATAGCCCATGCTATAACGGAGATTGGAAAGGATACATTAATCATATAAATACATTGTGGAGTGATCAAAGCACTTGAGGTTGATTCTAAACCTTCTCTTTTTCATTTAATATCTGTGCAAATACTTCACACAAAATCACACTATCTTTTCCCCAATCAATTTTTGGCGCCGTTGCCTGGGAGAGCAACGGTTTTTGATTTCAAGTGAAGAACTAAACGAATCTTCTTCTCTGTTGCAGGTTACAGGTGAAGAAAAAAGGAAAATTTGCATTGCAGAAACATATAAGTGGCTCTGGGCCTCTGCTCTCGAAAGCAGAGACCAGTTGCCCTCTGAATTGCCGCGGAATCTGGGCAAAAGTCGCAGTTCTGCGGCAAGGAGGAGTGAACTACTAACAAGATTTCTGCAGGGTTGCTTGCTCTGCAAAATACAGCTGCTGCAATACTTAAATTCTTGTATGCTTCACCTTATATCTGCTAATAATCAACAGTAAAAAATTGGTTGAAAAGTTAAAAGATGATTAGACATTTGCATTTCTAGGCACGTGTCTTTTCAATTCTTTTACTTTACTGTTGAAGAGTGCTGGATGCAAGGTACGTGTGCATTGCATATTGAATAGGACTCACTCCTTGTTTGATTTTAATTGCTTTGAGTGAACCTTGTTTGCTTATAATCGTACACTTGCACACAATCTATTTTAAGGGCATACCCAATAAAGAAGATAAGGTGGGGGATTTCATCACCCTTTCCTTGGCCCAAAAATCATTTCCAAGCACTTACAATCCCAAGCTTGTACTAAAATTTGATAGACGTTGGCCCTAGGGACATCCGGACTCACTTAGGAGATTATCCTAATGGCGCCGTTGCCAGGGAAAAGAGTTGGAAAGTGACTTTTGTAAAATCAGTGTCTAGGAAAGAGATTGAGGGCCGAAAGCCCGAAGGTTGCTGGTTACTTAATTAAGGAACGTCTCTGATGGAAAACCTCCCACCAACTTTGCCCTTTCCTGGCTGACTCGCTTATAGTCAAAGTCTACACTAAACCTCCTGTGGACAATCTAAACAGTTAGGAGTCATCTAGGTCCAGGGAACCTAGATAGCTTGGATTGATTTTTCTTTTTTCTTGTTTGTTATTTTTCACTTTCTTTCGCTTGAGTGATCGGTGCACGTTGATTGTGTATGCAACAGTGGTTTCGGGATCCAGATTCTGCTAGGCTTGTGAGAATTTCTACACTAGCACATACACCACTTGACACAATCACAGTCATGACCAACAACGTTTCGTTGCAAGACAAGTTCTACCCGATCCGCACCTCACTTCCCTCATGCATTCTTCTCCCAAACACCAACGGAAATAACTTTGAGTTAAAGCCGCAGTTCATAAACACTCTTCCATGATTCCATGGCCTAGAATCTGAAGATGCATATTTCTTCATTCGAGAGTTCGAAGAAGTATGCTTAATGATGCGAATTTCCCAGTTGACCGAGGACGCTGTGAGACTTAGGTTTATACCTTTCGCACTTAAGGATATCGCTAAGAAGTGGCTTTATAATCTTCCCGTAAGTTCAATTTCTTCATGGGATGATTTCGTTAAGGTCTTTCTTAAAAAGTTTTATCCTATCCATGAGATAGCCCTCATGAGAAAAAATATAATGCAATTCAAGCAAGAAGCCAATGAACCATTCTGGAAGTACTTTGAGCGCTTCAAAGACCTAATAGCCCTGTGTCCCCATCACGGTATAGAAAAATGGCGTCAGTGCCATATTATCTATGATGGACTCGATTATCAGACTAAGACACTCCTTGAAACCATGTGCCAAGGAGAATTTTTAAAGAAGGATGAAGATCAGGGTTGGGATCTTTTTGAAGCATTAGCTGAAAAAACTATCCAGTGGGAGTCATGTTCTGAGAAACCCACACCCACAACTTCCAGAACCGGTTTACACTCCATAGAATCCTCGATAGCTGCAGAAGCTAAAATAATACAACTGATGAAGAGGATAGAATTGCTTGAGTCTAGGGAGAATTCTGCTGTTAATCAGGTCAACCTATCCCCTGTGGCCAGTCCATCTCCAGTGGTCAACCCGGGTTGTACCTATTGCTATGATCTGAATCACGTGCTCGAAGAGTGTCCGGTATACCACTCTCAGACTTTTCAGGAGAACTCGAATGCTGCATATACCAGACCCAACTACAACCCGTACTCTAAAACTTACAATCCGGGATGGCGAAACCATCCAAATTTTTTTTGGAGTCAGTCTGGTCCTAAGCAGTCTAGGTCGTCATTTCCACATCATCCTCCTGCTCAGTCACATCAACCCAATTTCCACACATACCAGAATCCACAACAATTCCAGCCCCAGTATCAGCAAAATCCAGTACCTTACCCAGCAAACTTTCAGCCCCAGTATCAGCATCATCCACCACCAATCCTTCAGACAAGAGAATTTCTGATTTGGAGAAAATGATAGAGACCTTAACCAAGAACCAAGCTTCAATGATGAACAATCAGCAGCAGGACATGAACAAATTGCAAATCCAAATAGGGCAATTGGCTAACTCTCTTAATGAACGACAAAAAGGCATGTTACCTAGCCAACCAGTGCCCAATCCAAAAACTCATTTCCCCCTGCACGAAGTTGAAGACTTGGGCCCCAGCCAATGCCAAGCTATTCAAGTCCTTAGATCTGGAAAGCAAATAGGCAACAAGTTTCAAATCCACCTACCAAATCTGTGTCAAAGCCAACATCCTCTGTTCCAGTCCAACCCATTCAAGACAATCCTTCTTCAAGTACACAACCATCCACTTCCCAGTCCAAAGGAAAAAAAAGGTTGATGAGCAAACATACAAGCCTGTTGTTCCCTTTCCAAATAGGCTAGCAAGTCAAAAGATGAATGCTCACATGAAGAAGATAAGAGAAATGTTTAAACCAAGTCCAAATCAATATCCCTCTTCTAGATGCTGAAAAGTCACCTAGAGGGGGGGGTGAATAGGTGATAATGCTAATCAAGGGTCAAATTAAAAATTTAAAACTACAACAATCACAAGATGAATGCAAGCAAGTAAGTATGACAATGAATATGATGAGCAAGTAATAAGTGCAAGCAAAATAGAACAAGGATTGCAAGAATGTAAACCAATCGCAAACACAAGGATATGTTATCGAGGTTCGAGCACCCAGCTCTACTCCCCGCCTTCCCCAGAAGGATTCTAGCTACTTCCACTATCACAAAGAACAATACAATGGAGTACCCAACTCCTACAATCTCAAGAACAAGTGATTTCCTTGGTAGTCAAAAGACCACAAACTCTCTCTTTCAAAAATCTCTTCCCTTACAAAAGGTCCTTAGAGAATAATGAGTAGAATTGAAGCTCTTTTTCTGTAAGGAAAAGAAATTGAAATCAGAGAAAAACTTTTGAAAACCCTTCAGAAAATTGAGAGAATTTAGCACAAAAACCAAGAACTTTGAAAGCCTTAAACTTTTGAATTTTTGCAAAGATTGTTGTTATACCAATCTCTCCCCAAACACCCCTATTTATAGGAGAGGGCTAGGGTTTAGGGATAAAACATAATTGTTGGCCCAAGGTTACAATCACCCTTGTTTAGTGTATTTTGATGATTACAAAACATATTAGTTATTTGTACTAATAACAATTGTTGTTTAAGTGTGTTTCAGGTTTATCATCACACTAGTAGTACTCTCACTCAAATACAAGGTTCTTGGACTCAAGACAATTCAATTTGGGCTCAACTTGCAAATATTGAAGATCAAGTGAAGATAGCCCACCTTGAAGAATAGCCTTGAAGTCTTTTAGCAAGTTTGTAAGTTTAGAATGTTAAAGTTTGAATATAGGAAATTTGGCTCTAGGATTTGCACACACACTTGTTTCATGTATTTCCTATGTTTTGAAAAACTTGTTTAAAAACATGTACCAAAGCTTTAGTTTATGCCTTAGTTTATATATACATGTACCAAAGCTTTATATTTTGAAAAACTTGTTTAAAACATGTATATAAACTATTTTCTGCATAATACTTAGCTATAGGTATTTTCAAAATGTTTTTCACAAAAATTCCCTCTTCAAAACGGCCCAGTTTTCAGCCTCAGGCAACATCGGTCGACCGGCCCGGTCGACCGGCGTTGTGCCTGGACATGCACTGTTTGTGCATGTCCGTCGGTCGACCGGACCGGTCGACCGACAGAGAGCCTTCTGCTCTCGGGAAATTTCGGTCGACCGGACCTGTCGACCGGAAGAAGGAAACTGTGTTTCCTCCTTTTTGGTCGGGTCGACCGGACCGGTCGACCGGGAGCCAACGGCTATATCCAGCTAGGCTGGCGGTCGACCGGACCGGTCGACCGCCAAGCCTGCAACACAGCAACGGCTCTTTCCTCTTTGGGATTTTCTGAAAAACTGTTTCTTTTTCTGTTTTAGCAGATTTTTGGAGAGTGGTTGGGGAGCTTTTGCAGGTTGTATTAGGTGAAAAGAAATTGTTTTTAATCTATTTTCTAACCCTATAAATAGAGGAGAAGTCTCTCTTCCTCATTACTTAGAAAAATCCTCAAGTTTTGTTGTTTTCAAAAGAGAAAAGAAAAATTGTTTTAAGCCTTCAATTCCTACTCTTTCAAGATTGTTTTTCAGTTGTGTTTGATTCTCTATATCACTCTACAACTGAAGTTTTCTCACCACACTTCATAGAGCCAAAAATTCTATTCTCATTCTATAGTGAAGTTGTAATTGAAGTGAGAGTGTTTGTAAAAGAAATTGAGAAAAGTGTAGTGATCAAGTTGTGATCACTTTGTTCTTGTAATTCCTTCTTGTGGAGCAACCTCTTCGGTAGAGGTCCTTTGTACTCGGTGGAGCTCGGTGCTCGGTCTTCGGTAGACCCAATTGTAAAGGCATCCTCGGTGGATAGTGGAAACCCTTCACGGAGGTGAAGGCGGGGACTAGAGCAAGTGTGCTCGAACCTCGAAACAAATCATCTTGTTTGCGATTGCCTTTGCGTTCTTCTTGCTTTTAATTTCTATTGCTTTATATTGCCTTGAATTAATTGCTTGAGAACTAACCCTCTACTTGTGGAATCTTGTGTTGTTTACCTTACTTGCTATACTTGTTGTTTTACATTGTGAGCATTTCATCTTCATCATCATACTTGGCATTGATCGATCACACCTCAATACAACATGGTTGCATTACGCACCTCTAACCCATTTAAGGGGAATTGGGAGGAAGGAGTTCAGAACCTCGCAAGGGGTATTCGGCTCTTAGTCGTGTTTTGAGAGATCGTTGCATCACTCATTTAATTAAAGTTTAAAAAGATCACTAGATTAGCATTCACACCTATTCACCCCCCCTCTAGGTGTTTTTCAATTGGTATCAGAGCTTGGACTCTAGGATTTGGTTTAACAACCTTAGAGAAGATCCTAATTTGCTAATCATTTCATTCATATTCATATAGTAAAAATGGCCGATGGAATTAAGACCCCTCCTAAGTTTGATGGACTTAACTTTCCCATATGGAAGGTTAAGATGACCGTGTTTTTGCAATCTCTAGGTAGCCGAGTTGCAAAGGCCGTGACTAAGTCCTTTAGTGTACCCCCCGGTGACGAATCCACTTGGTCCGAAATAGAGACTAAGGAATTCGATGCCAATGCCAAAGCTCACTATGCACTTCTACAAGCCCTAAATGATGATGACATAGCTAGGGTTATACATTGCAAATCCGCATTTGAGATTTGGTCACACTTGATAGTCACTCATGAGGGGACCTCACAAGTTAAGAAGGCTAAGATTGACCTTCTTCGGTCTCAATATGAAACATTTAGCATGCAAGACAATGAAACCATAGATGATATGGTTACAAGGTTTACCAAGATTACTAATGGACTCTCTTCTTTAGGTGAAGATATCAACAATGATCAAAGAGTAAGGAAGATCATCCGGGCTCTTCCTCCTTCATGGGAAGTTAAAGCAACAACCTTGAAGGAACTCAACGACAATGAAGAGATGGAGCTTATAGGTCTCATTGGGAACCTCAAAACCCATGAGATGGAAAGGAAAGCAAGAGAGGACATGGCTCCTACCAAGAAGAAGACTATTGCCTTCAAGTGTCAATCATCACACTCCGACGAAGATGATGAAGAAGAAGATGACGAAGAGCTCTCACTTCTAGTCAAAAATGTTCGGAGGATGTACAACAAGGCAAAGTTTCAAGGTAGAAGGAGATGGCAAGGAGGCAAAGAAGAAAGGAAGATTGTGTGCTTCAATTGCCAAAAACCGGGACACATAGTTGCGGAGTGTCCGGACAAAGCAAAGCCCTCCACATCAAAGAAGCCATACAAGAAGAAGGCTATGAAGGCAACTTGGATTCGGAGACCGAATCCGAAGAGGAGATAGACACCGCCAACATGTGCTTCATGGCTAATGAAGGCACAAGCAAGGTAACCTCTTCCCCTTCTCATAATGATGAACTTTCTATGGATGAGTTAGAAGAAGCTTTTGTTGAGTTGTCACAAAACTATGATTTCTTAAAGAAAAAGTATTTAAAAATGAAAAAGGAAAATGAATCTTTAAGTCATCAAGTTTTTACTCTTACAAAAGAAAAGGATAATTTAGTTTCCACCTTGACCACTACTAAAAATGATTTCGAAAAATATAAGACTTCTTGCAAGGGTAAGGCCCCACTAATTGATTCTAATGAAGTTTCCATGCTTAGGGAAAGATTAGACTCATTAAGTGTTGTTTTGAAAAATTGTGAATTTGATAAGAAAAGGATTGAGGCTATGTTTCCTAAGAAACAAGCCCCAAAGAAAAATGCTCATGTTCATGTTCATGCTACACGACCTAAACAACATGGCAAACCCCAAAGCATGCTCACACTACTACACATACACATCATGCATTCATGTATAGAAAAGTGTACTCATGTTCACATTGTGGGCGGAAAGGACACTTAGCAAATTTTTGTTATGATAGACTAAGTGCATCACATCATAATGTTTGGGTTCGTAACACTAACTTTCAAGGACCCAAGAAAGTTTGGGTACCAAAGTCAACAATTATTTTAAATGATGTAGGTACTTTCCAAAGCCCAACGACGTAGAGGTTTATGGTATCTTGATAGTGGTTGCTCAAGGCACATGACTTGGGACATCAACAACTTTGCAACCCTATCAAGATATCATGAAGGTGGCACCGTCACCTTCGGAGATGACGCCAAGGGTAAAATCATCGGTATTGGTAATGTAAAACTTGGCACCTCTCCTTTAATTGAAAATGTGGTTTTAGTTGATGGCCTCAAGCATAATCTCTTGAGTGTTAGTCAACTTTGTGATAAAGGTTTTGATGTAGTTTTTGACAATGTTGCTTGTAAAGTAATTGATAGAACTTCCAATGTTTGTGTATTTTCCGGTTTTCGTGAAAGCAATGTTTATATGATTGATATGTTAAATATGTCTTGTAATATTACTTGTTTAAAAGCCCTCGATGATGACTCTTGGTTGTGGCATAGGAGATTAGGGCATATTTCTTTTGATCATATTTCTAGATTAAATTCAAAGGAAATGGTGAAAGGTATTCCTTCATTGAATTTTGAAAAGGACCGAGTTTGTGACTCATGTCAATTTGGGAAACAAACTAAGTCTTCTTTCAAGTCAATTAAGGATATCATGACATCACGTCCTTTGGAATTAATCCATATGGATCTATTTGGCCCAACACAAACCAAAAGTCTAAGTGGGAATAGATTTGCTTATGTTTTGGTTGATGATTTTTCAAGATTTACATGGGTTTTCTTTCTTGAACATAAAAACCAAGCATTTTCGTATTTCCAAACTTTTAAGAAAAGAGTAGAAAAAGAAAAAGATTCTTTGATTTTGAGAATAAGAAGTGATAGAGGAGGTGAATTCATTAACCAACCCTTTACCACTTTTTGTGATGAACATGGAATAAAGCATGAACTTTCTTGTCCTAGAACTCCACAACAAAATGGAGTAGTTGAACGGAAAAATAGAACATTACAAGAGATGGCTAGGACAATGCTAAGTGAATACGGTCTACCACATTATTTGTGGGCCGAGGCCGTTAATACATCATGCTACATATCAAATCGTGTTTTCTTGTGTAAAAATACTACTAAGACTTCTTTTGAAATGTATTTTTCTAGAAAACCTAATGTTTCCTATTTTAAAGTTTTTGGTTGCAAATGCTTTGTTTTAAACACAAAAGATAATTTAGGAAAGTTTGATGCTAGATCTTATGAGGCTATTTTTGTAGGTTACTCAAACACTAGTAAGGCTTATAGAGTTTTCATTAGATCATCTTTGACTATTGAAGAGTCTATTCATGTTAAGTTTGAGGAATCTAACAAGTTTGTTAAGAATGTTGTAGAAATAGATGCCTTGCATGAAGGCTTGGAGAAAGTCACCTTGGAGGATGCTTCTACCATGGGAGACAAGCCAAAGGATGATGATGGAAGTGAAGCCAAAGTGGAAGAGGCCCAAGGAAATGAACATCAAACAAATGAGGTGGAGCCTACTCAACCACTACCTAAGGATTGGAGATTCAACCCTCATTATCCCAAGGACCTCGTCATAGGTGAAGTATCAAAAGGGGTAACTACTCGTTCTAAAATTCAAGATTTTTGTGGCCACTTTGCATTTATTTCACACATTGAACCTAAAAATGTCCTCGAGGCCGAGGCCGATTCATATTGGTTGCTAGCTATGCAAGAGGAGCTCAATCAATTTGAGCGCAACCAAGTTTGGCACCTTGTTCCTAGGCCCCACGATAGACCAACAATTGGTACTAAGTGGATCTTTAAGAACAAGTTGGATGAATCGGGTAATGTAGTTAGAAACAAGGCTAGGTTAGTTGCCCAAGGTTACACTCAAATCGAAGGGATCGATTTTGAAGAAACCTTTGCACCCGTAGCACGGCTTGAAGCCATACGGATGACACTAGCATTTGCCTCATATAAAGATTTCAAATTATTTCAAATGGATGTCAAAAGTGCTTTTCTAAATGGTTTTATTGAAGAGGAAGTGTATGTTGAACAACCCCCCGGGTTTGTTGATCCTACACATCCGGATTTTGTTTTTAATTAGACAAAGCTCTTTATGGTTTAAAACAAGCCCCTAGGGCTTGGTATGAAAGATTGTCTTCATTTTTGATTTCCAATGGTTTTAAGAAAGGTAAAATTGACACAACATTGTTTACAAAACATGTAGAAAAAGATATTCTTATTGTGCAAATTTATGTAGATGATATTATTTTTGGTTCTACTAATGAATCTCTTTGCAAAGCTTTTGAGTCATGCATGAAGGATGAATTTGAAATGTCTATGATGGGGGAACTCAACTATTTCCTTGGACTTCAAATCAAGCAAAGGAAGGATGGGATCTTCATCAATCAAGCCAAGTACACAAAGGAACTAATCAAAAGATTCGGGCTTGAAGGATCAAAAGTAAGCAAAACTTCCATGGCAACAACTACCAAGCTTGACAAGGATGAACAAGGTAAAAGTGTAGACATTAAACTTTATAGAAGCATGATTGGTAGTTTGCTTTATTTGACGGCTAGTAGGCCGGATATCATGTTTTCCGTTTGTTTATGTGCACGTTTTCAATCATGTCCTAAGGAATCACACTTAATAGCGGTAAAACGCATAATTAGGTATCTTAAGGGCACAATTGAATTGGGTTTGTGGTATCCTAAAACCGGATTATTTGAAATGAAGAGTTTTTCGGATGCCGACTATGCGGGTTGTAGGGTAGATAGGAAGAGCACAAGTGGAACATGTCAATTCTTAGGTAATTGTCTTGTATCTTGGTCTTCCAAAAAGCAAAATTCGGTAGCCCTATCAACCGCCGAGGCGGAGTATGTTGCGGCCGGAGCTTGTTGTGCACAAGTTCTTTGGATGAAACATACTCTCCTTGACTATGATTTACATTTTGATCATGTTAAGATTTTTTTGTGATAATACTAGTACAATTCACATGACCAAAAATGCTAATCAACATAGTAAAACCAAGCACATTGATATTAGGTATCATTTTCTTAGAGATCACTTTGAAAAAGGTGATACTGATATTGACTATGTTTCTACCGATTTTCAACTTGCCGATATTTTCACTAAACCTTTAGATTATGCAAGATTTTCCTTTATTTGTGGTGAGTTGAATGTATGTATGATTGATTCTTAAAATATTTTTGTTTTGATATGTTTTAACCCTTTTTGATGTATGACAAAAAGGGGGAGAAAAATATATAAGTTTGGAGAAAAAGAATATAAGTTGATTAAAATTGTTGGGAGAAAAATATACTAGTTTGAATATACTTAGATTTTTGAAAATAATAAATTTGTTCATTATTTGGTTTCCCTTGACAAAATTTATGGTGATGACTTTTTCAAATGCTTTATGTATGATTTCATAGTTTTTGATAGATACATAGCATTGTTTGAGGGGGAGCTTTCCAAGCTTCTTCCTCTCTTTATTTGTTTAATAACTATATGTTTTGTCATCATCAAAAAGGGGGAGATTGTTGGCCCAAGGTTACAATCACCCTTGTTTAGTGTATTTTGATGATTACAAAACATATTAGTTATTTGTACTAATAACAATTGTTGTTTAAGTGTGTTTCAGGTTTATCATCACACTAGTAGTACTCTCACTCAAATACAAGGTTCTTGGACTCAAGACAATTCAATTTGGGCTCAAGTTGCAAATATTGAAGATCAAGTGAAGATAGCCCACCTTGAAGAATAGCCTTGAAGTCTTTTAGCAAGTTTGTAAGTTTAGAATGTTAAAGTTTGAATATAGGAAATTTGGCTCTAGGATTTGCACACACACTTGTTTCATGTATTTCCTATGTTTTGAAAAACTTGTTTAAAAACATGTACCAAAGCTTTAGTTTATGCCTTAGTTTATATATACATGTACCAAAGCTTTATATTTTGAAAAACTTGTTTAAAACATGTATATAAACTATTTTCTGCATAATACTTAGCTATAGGTATTTTCAAAATGTTTTTCACAAAAATTCCCTCTTCAAAACGGCCCAGTTTTCAGCCTCAGGCAACATCGGTCGACCGGCCCGGTCGACCGGCGTTGTGCCTGGACATGCACTGTTTGTGCATGTCCGTCGGTCGACCGGACCGGTCGACCGACAGAGAGCCTTCTGCTCTCGGGAAATTTCGGTCGACCGGACCGGTCGACCGGAAGAAGGAAACTGTGTTTCCTCCTTTTTGGTCGGTCGACCGGGAGCCAACGGCTATATCCAGCTAGGCTGGCGGTCGACCGGACCGGTCGACCGCCAAGCCTGCAACACAGCAACGGCTCTTTCCTCTTTGGGATTTTCTGAAAAACTGTTTCTTTTTCTGTTTTAGCAGATTTTTGGAGAGTGGTTGGGGAGCTTTTGCAGGTTGTATTAGGTGAAAAGAAATTGTTTTTAATCTATTTTCTAACCCTATAAATAGAGGAGAAGTCTCTCTTCCTCATTACTTAGAAAAATCCTCAAGTTTTGTTGTTTTCAAAAGAGAAAAGAAAAATTGTTTTAAGCCTTCAATTCCTACTCTTTCAAGATTATTTTTCAGTTGTGTTTGATTCTCTATATCACTCTACAACTGAAGTTTTCTCACCACACTTCATAGAGCCAAAAATTCTATTCTCATTCTATAGTGAAGTTGTAATTGAAGTGAGAGTGTTTGTAAAAGAAATTGAGAAAAGTGTAGTGATCAAGTTGTGATCACTTTGTTCTTGTAATTCCTTCTTGTGGAGCAACCTCTTCGGTAGAGGTCCTTTGTACTCGGTGGAGCTCGGTGCTCGGTCTTCGGTAGACCCAATTGTAAAGGCATCCTCGGTGGATAGTGGAAACCCTTCACGGAGGTGAAGGCGGGGACTAGAGCAAGTGTGCTCGAACCTCGAAACAAATCATCTTGTTTGCGATTGCCTTTGCGTTCTTCTTGCTTTTAATTTCTATTGCTTTATATTGCCTTGAATTAATTGCTTGAGAACTAACCCTCTACTTGTGGAATCTTGTGTTGTTTACCTTACTTGCTATACTTGTTGTTTTACATTGTGAGCATTTCATCTTCATCATCATACTTGGCATTGATCGATCACACCTCAATACAACACGGTTGCATTACGCACCTCTAACCCATTTAAGGGGAATTGGGAGGAAGGAGTTCAGAACCTCGCAAGGGGTATTCGGCTCTTAGTCGTGTTTTGAGAGATCGTTGCATCACTCATTTAATTAAAGTTTAAAAAGATCACTAGATTAGCATTCACACCTATTCACCCCCCTAGGTGTTTTTCAATAATTACTGATGTTTAGGAGGTAATTAGATCAAAATATATCCTTAAACGGATTTTTAAACACAAAAGACAAAAATAAACAGCCCTTAAAAATCTGCCCGTTACTGTTCAAACGGTCGGATCGGTCGACCGGGCCGGTCGACCGGTAGTATAAAAATTTGACCGTTACAGGCTATCGGTCGACCGACCCAGTCGACTGATACAAACTGTGACAAAAATAAATTGTCCGGTCGACCGCCCCGGTCGACCGACAGACGTGCACACGGATACGTGCATCTGCCAGGACTTCGGTCGACTGGTCCGGTCGACCGGACCAGACTGACATAGGCTCGGTCGACCGACCCGGTCGACCGGATCAGGTCAAAAAGCCAAATTTAAAAAGAAATAAAAGAGGATTTTGATTTTATCAAAAATACTTTTGAACAGGGATTAGTATAAAACACAAATATATATCTGTAGGCAAAATCTTGTATGCAAAATATTTTTGTATAATTTATAAGAAATTATTTTGGAATGAGCATGTGTGCAAAAACGTGTGTGAGAGAGCTTCAAACCTATCCACTATTCTTTAACAAACTATAAACTGAAAAAACAAATTACATGAAGACTTCTTGAGCTATCTTCAAGTCTTTGAGCCATCCAATGCCTTGCTAGTGCCTTCTCTTCTATGATCCTTCCTTGATGTGCAATTTGCCTTCCTTGCTTTGTGGAACTTAGAAGTTCTTGCAATAGCTAAGCGAATGGACTCTAAACATGGTACAAACCTGAAACTTATCTTAACAAATTTGTTAGTACCAAATAGCTCATATTTGGTTTGTCATCATCAAAACACAAAACAATTGGAGAGTGTAACCTCTTGGGCCAACAATCTCCCCCTTTTTGATGATGACAAAACAAATAGGCTATTAACAAAAATATAGGGTAGGAGAAAACTCCCCCTCAAATTATGCTATACTTAAAACACAAGAGTATGCTCTAGATGCCAATAATTGAAATGATGCACCAATTATTGAAACCAATTAAAACAAATATATAAAACACAAAAATTGCTCTTGATACCAAAAATACCAAAAAAAAACAATTAAAACACAAGAATTTATTTAAAACACAAAAACTCATAAAACAAAACAAAACAACAAACATATAAATTCATATGGAACCAAGACCAAATGAACTTATTTTTGTCCATGTAAACTTATTCTCCCCCTTTTTGTCATACATCAAAAAGGGTTATGAAAAACATGTTTATTCAATAATACAAACATTAAGTTCTCCACAAATAAACGAAAATCTAGCAAAATCAAGAGGTTTAGTGAAAATATCGGCTAGTTGTAAATCCGTGGAAACATAATCAATATCTATATCACCTTTCTCAAAATGATCTCTAAGAAAGTGATATCTAATCTCAATGTGCTTGGTCTTACTATGTTGATTTGCATTTTTGGTCATGTGTATAGTACTAGTATTATCACAAAATATTTTTATATGATCAAAGTGCAAATCAAAATCAAGGAGAGTATGTTTCATCCAAAGGACTTGTGCACAACAAGCCCCCGCGGCAACATACTCCGCCTCGGCGGTTGAGAGAGCTACGGAATTTTGCTTCCTAGAGGACCATGAAACAAGACAATTACCAAGAAATTGACATGTCCCACTAGTACTCTTTCTATCTACTCTACAACCCGCATAATCGGCATCCGAATAACTAGTCATTGAAAAATCTATAGTTTTTGGATACCAAAGACCCATTCCAATTGTGCCCTTAATATAACGAATAATGCGTTTTACCGCAATAAGATGAGACTCTTTAGGACACGATTGAAATCTAGCACAAAGACACACACTAAACATGATATCCGGCCTACTTGCCGTCAAATATAAAAGACTTCCTATCATGCTTCTATATAATTTAATATCAACATTTTTACCTTGTTCGTCCTTATCAAGCTTAGTTGTAGTTGCCATTGGAGTGTTGCAAGCCTTTGATCCTTCAAGCCCAAACTTCTTTACTAGCTCCTTTGCGTACTTGGCTTGGTTAATGAAGGTTCCGTCTTGTAATTGCTTGATTTGGAGTCCAAGGAAGAAATTAAGCTCACCCATGGAAGACATTTCAAATTCTAGTTGCATTACCTTTTCAAAATCCTTGCACAAAAGCTCATTAGTAGATCCAAAAATTATATCATCAACATAAATTTGCACAATTAAAATATCATTATCAACATGCTTAGTAAAAAGAGTTGTGTCTACTTTGCCTTTAATAAAATCATTGGAAATGAGAAAACTAGAAAGCCTTTCATACCAAGCTCTTGAGCTTGTTTCAATCCATACAAAGCTTTATCAAGTTTAAAAACAAAATCGGGATGAACATGATCAACAAAACCGGGAGGTTGAGCAACATAAACTTCTTCATTAATAAAACCATTTAAAAATGCACTTTTTACATCCATTTGAAAAAGTTTAAAATTTTTAAAACATGCAAAAGCTAGTGTCATCCGTATGGCTTCAAGCCGTGCTACGGGTGCAAAGGTCTCCTCAAAGTCAATTCCCTCAACTTGAGTGTAACCTTGGGCCACTAACCTAGCTTTATTCCTAATGACATTTCCGGACTCATCCATCTTGTTTCTAAAGATCCACTTAGTACCAATTATTGGTCTATCGTGGGGCTTAGGAACAAGGTGCCAAACTTGGTTGCGCTCAAATTGATTGAGTTCCTCTTGCATGGCAAGCAACCAATATGGGTCCGTCTCGGCTTCGAGAATGCCTTTGGGTTCAAAATGAGAAATAAAAGCAAAGTTACCACATATGTCATGGAGTTTGGAGCGCGTTGTGACTCCTTTAGATGCATCACCCAAGATGAGCTCCTTAGGATGATTTGTAGCGCATCTCCAAGCTTTAGGAAGCGGTTGAGTGCTTTCCTCCTTATCCTCTTGAACTTTACCAATAGGATCTAGCTTTTCTTCTTGAGTGGGTGAGTCCTTCAAGGATAGTCTCTCCATGTCTTCACCTAGTGGTTCAATCTCTACAACATTCTCAACAACCACATTAGATTCTTCAAATTTAACATGCATGGATTCTTCTATGGTAAGTGTAGATCTATTGAAAACTCTATATGCTTTGCTAGTAGAGGAATATCCAACAAAGATAGCCTCATAAGCCTTAGCATCAAATTTACCCAAATTATCCTTAGTATTTAAAACAAAACACTTGCATCCAAAAACTTTAAAATATGCAACATTTGGTTTTCTATAATGATACATTTCAAATGATGTTTTTGAAGAATTTTTGCATAAATAAATACGATTCGATATATAGCATGCGGTGTTTACGGCCTCGGCCCATAAATATTGAGGGAGGTCATATTCACTTATCATTGTCCTAACCATCTCTTGAAGTGTTCTATTTTTCCTTTCTACAACTCCATTTTGTTGTGGAGTTCTAGGATAAGACGTTTCATGCTTAATTCCCTTTTCATCACAATAAGTCATGAAGAGTTGGTTAATAAACTCACCACCTCTATCACTTCTTATTCTCAAAATCGGAAAACCCTTTTCTTTTTCAACTCTTTTTCGAAAAATCTTAAAATGAGAAAAAGTTTGATCTTTATTTTGCAAAAAGAAAACCCAAGTAAAACGGGAGAAATCATCAACCAAAACAAATGCAAATCTACTTCCATTTAAACTTTTAGTTTTAGTTGGTCCAAAAAGATCCATATGAATTAATTCTAAAGGCCTAGTTGACATGATATCCTTGATTGGTTTAAAGGAAGACTTGGTTTGTTTCCCAAGTTGGCACGCACTACAAATGCGGTCTTTCTCAAAATCCAAGCAAGGTATACCCTTCACCAATTCCTTTGAATTAATCCTAGAGATATGGTCAAAAGATGCATGTCCTAATCTTCTATGCCAAAGCCAAGAATTTTCATCAAAAGCATTTAAGCATTTAGTAGAACAATCTAAATTAAGCATGTCAATAATATAATCATTATTATCACGAAAACCGGTAAGAATACAAACATCGGATTTAACATCAAAAATCTTGCATGAGGAATCATCAAAAACAACTTTAAGTCCACGATCACAAAGTTGGCTAATGCTAAGCAAATTATGCTTTAAACCATATACTAAAACAACATTCTCAATAATAGGAGATGCACCAATTTGAATGTTACCTATACCGATGATAGTTCCTTTGGAGTCATCCCCGAAGGTGACGGAGCCACCTTCCATGTACCTTGATAGGGTTGTGAAGTTGTTGATGTCCCATGTCATGTGTCTCGAACAACCACTATCAAGGTACCACCGCTCCCTACGTCTTGGAACCTTGGTGTGTACCTACATCAAACATTTTAGGACTTGATTTTGGTACCCACATTTTCTTGGGTCCATGAGGGTTAGAGCCATTAACCCAAACAAGATTATTTGAACTATGCAATTTATCATAACAAAATTTAGCTAAATGTCCATTTTTGCCACAATATGTGCATCTATACACTCTACCATATCTAAAAGCATAGTGAGTGTGTGATTTGTGAGCATGGGCATTGTGAGCATGAAAAGATTTAGCATGAGAAGTATTATTTGAAGTGTGAGCATGTGGAATTTTAGCATGAGAATCTTTAGCATGAGAAGTGTGCTTTTTGGAAAACTTTTCTTCAAGTTTCTTAGTATTAAAGGCACAATCTTTTAAACTTTTTCAAACTCATTCATTTTGGATTTAAAAGAAGAAATTTCTTTATTATCAACAATAGGGGTTTTACCCTTACAAGAAATCTTATAAACATCAAATTCATTTTGAATAGAAACAAGATTTGAAGAAAGATCATCTTTTTCTTTCGAAACAATGGCAAGTTGATCCTTAAGAAAAGCAACTTCTTTTTGTAATTTTAAGCATTCAAGTTTCTTATTATCATAAGTTTCAGAAAGTTCTACAAATGCATGTACTAGAACTTCCTTACTTAGTTCATCATCTTCATCATCATGGGATTGAGGGGTTACCTTAGGTGTGTTTGCCATGAAACACATATTAGCTTGATCCACCTCCTCTTCGGACTCGCTTTCCGAATCCCATGTTGCTTTGTAGGCTTTCTTTTCCTCCGGCTTCTTTGGCTTGAAGGAGGAAGTCATTTTCTTCTTGAACTCCGGACAATCCGCCATGATATGTTCGGGTTTGCGGCAATTGTAGCATATGATCTTCCGCTCCTCTTTGCCTTCGAATTTTCTCCGGAAGTTGAACTTGTTCTTTCGGTACAACCTCTTGACATTCCGCACAAGTAGAGTTAGCTCCTCATCTTCTTCTTCGTCATCTTCATCGTCATCATTGGTGGAAGAAGTCTTGAAGGCTATGGATTTCTTCTTTGAAGTAGTAGCCTCATCTCTTGCTTTCTTCTCCATCTCATGGGTCTTTAGGTTCCCAATGAGACTAATGATGTCCATCTCGTCCTTGTCATTTAATTCCTTTAATGTGGTGGCCTTGATCTCCCAAGATGGTGGAAGAGCCCGTATCACTTTGCGCACCTTTTGATCGTTGGAGATGACGTCACCTAATGAAGAAAGACCATTTGTAATTTTAGTGAAACGAGTAATCATACAATCAATGGATTCTTCATCAAGCATTTTGAATGATTCATATTGAGACCTCAAGAGATCTATCTTAGCTCTCTTGACTTGTGAAGTCCCTTCATGTGTGACCAATAAGTGTTGCCAAATCTCATAGGCGGATTGGCAATGAATTACCCGTGTAAGGTCATCCTCATTCAAGGCGGTTAAAAGGGAGTTTTGGGCTTTTGAGTTAGCCTCATATTCTCTAAAGTTGAAGTCGGTCCAAGTGCTCTCATCTTCATTGGGTGCTACATAGGGTTTGGTCAAAGACTTAGCCACTAAACTACCTAGTGATTGCAAAAAGATAGTCATCCTAACCTTCCAAATAGGGAAGTTGAGTCCATCAAATTTAGGTGGGGTTTTAATGTTGTCGGCCATGTTTACTAGTGTATGAATATATGAATGGAAATGTTGATTAGCAATATTTTAAGGATCTCTCTATGGATGTTAAGCTAAACCTAGAGTCCAAGCTCTGATACCAATTGAAAAGTCACCTAGAGGGGGGGTGAATAGGTGACAATGCTAATCAAGGGTCAAATTAAAAATTTAAAGCTACAACAATCACAAGATGAATGCAAGCAAGTAAGTATGACAATGAATATGATGAGCAAGTAATAAGTGCAAGCAAAATAGAACAAGGATTGAAAGAATGTAAACCAATCGCAAACACAAGGATATGTTATCGAGGTTCGAGCACCCAGCTCTACTCCCCGCCTTCCCCAGAAGGATTCTAGCTACTTCCACTATCACAAAGAACAATTACAATGGAGTACCCAACTCCTACAATCTCAAGAACAAGTGATTTCCTTGGTAGTCAAAAGACCACAAACTCTCTCTTTCAAAAATCTCTTCCCTTACAAAAGGTCCTTAGAGAATAATGAGTAGAATTGAAGCTCTTTTTGTGTAAGGAAAAGAAATTGAAATCAGAGAAAAACTTTTGAAAACCCTTCAGAAAATTGAGAGAATTTAGCACAAAAACCAAGAACTTTGAAAGCCTTAAACTTTTGAATTTTTGCAAAGATTGTTGTTATAACCAATCTCTCCCCAAACACCCCTATTTATAGGAGAGGGCTAGGGTTTAGGGATAAAACATAATTACTGATGTTTAGGAGGTAATTAAATCAAAATATATCCTTAAACGGATTTTTAAACACAAAAGACAAAAATAAACAGCCCTTAAAAATCTGCCCGTTACTGTTCAAACGGTCGGATCGGTCGACCGGGCCGGTCGACCGGTAGTATAAAAATTTGACCGTTACAGGCTATCGGTCGACCGACCCAGTCGACTGATACAAACTGTGACAAAAAATAAATAGTCCGGTCGACCGCCCCGGTCGACCGACAGACGTGCACACGGATACGTGCATCTGTTAGGACTTCGGTCGACTGGTCCGGTCGACCGGACCAGACTGACATAGGCTCGGTCGACCGACCCGGTCGACCGGATCAGGTCAAAAAGCCAAATTTAAAAAGAAATAAAAGAGGATTTTGATTTTATCAAAAATACTTTTGAACAGGGATTAGTATAAAACACAAATATATATCTGTAGGCAAAATCTTGTATGCAAAATATTTTTTGTATAATTTATAAGAAATTATTTTGGAATGAGCATGTGCGCAAAAACGTGTGTGAGAGAGCTTCAAACCTATCCACTATTCTTTAACAAACTATAAACTGAAAAACAAATTACATGAAGACTTCTTGAGCTATCTTCAAGTCTTTGAGCCATCCAATGCCTTGCTAGTGCCTTCTCTTCTATGATCCTTCCTTGATGTGCAATTTGCCTTCCTTGCTTTGTGGAACTTAGAAGTTCTTGCAATAGCTAAGCGAATGGACTCTAAACATGGTACAAACCTGAAACTTATCTTAACAAACTTGTTAGTACCAAATAGCTCATATTTGGTTTGTCATCATCAAAACACAAAACAATTGGAGAGTGTAACCTCTTGGGCCAACAGATGCCATTCAACAAGTTCCATCATACGCCAAATTTCTAAAAGAAATGTGCACAAAGAAGAGAAAAGCAAACGTTCCTAAAAGGTCTTCCTTGCCTCAAACATTAGTGAGCTGCTCACTGGTCCTATCCCTGTGAAATACAAGGACCCAGGGAGCCCAACCATTTCTTGCATCATAGGACAAACCACCATTAATAGGGCTTTGCTTGACTTGGGCGCTAGCATTAATCTTCTCCCCTTTTCAGTGTATCAGCAATTAGGGTTAGGCGACCTTCGTTCGACCCAAATGACGATACAGTTGGCAGATCGCTCTGTAAAGATTCCCAAGGGGGAGATTACAGATGTGTTAATACGGGTCGGGGAATTCATTTACCCCGTAGACTTCATTGTTCTTGAGACACAGCCCGTACATAATCACAGAGCACAGACACCTGTCATTCTTGGACGCCCTTTTCTAGCCACTGCCAATGCGATCATAAACTGTAAGAATGGCTCGATGCGTCTGACCTTTGGAGATATGACAAAAGAGGTGAATATTTTCCACCTGGGAAAACAACCTCGGGATTTGGATAGTGATTCTTTTGAAATCAACTTGATAGAAGGTGTAACTAGTGAGCACGATGAGAAAGTTGAGTATGAATCCGAAGAGGAATTTGAGTTGGAGTCTGATGATTTCAACCTTGATCAGATTGTTGAGTCAACTATTGAATGGGCTACTAATTCCACCCCTATTCTTCCTTTACACCAAGAACAGCCAGTGATAGATCCGATCCCTTCTTCTGAGCTTAAGGTTCTTCCTGACCATCTCAAGTACAAGTACTTGGATGAGAAAGAAACCTTTCCTGTAATCATTGCATCCCATCTAACTGATACCAATTGAAAGAATTCAATGATACTAATTGAAACAAGAATAAGATCAAGTGTATGACTCATATCAACTATACCTCCCAATCATGGTTCAAGTTTTAAATGATTTTCATTATAAAGCATTCATGAGCATGATCTCCCCTCCAGCCGCCCATAGAAGGTAGGGGTTTTCAAAAATAGATTTAGAAATATAGTATGTTTGAAAAACTCTACCTCATGAAGAATATCATAACTAGTCATATAAATCAACTAGTACGAAATCTTTCAAGATAAAAACACAAAGATTTTTCATGAAACATGAGAATCACATGATCACCAAACACTCAAAATCTATATGGCACCAATAGTACTCATGAAAATCAAATCATAAGAAAACATCAAAATAAGATGAGTGTACAAGTGTTGTGAGAAACATATCATCATGAAAATGGACAATCAAGCTCGATTGAAATTCCTTTAAAATATGAACACATGAAAAACTAAATCTTCTTTACTAAAGGAAATTTCCTCAATGACACGAAAATCATCATAACAAATTAAACTCCAAGGCATATGTATGTTTTGACAAAACAAAAGTATACATACATATCCCTAAACACAATTGAGTCCAAAATATAGATTTGCATGAAAAGCAAATGACTCAAGGGGCATACATGTATATCTTAAGGTTTGGCAAAATAGACATATACATGAAGTGAAAATACTTAATCATAGAAAACACATCAAAAATAGGAATACATATTTGAATGCATGAATCATCAAAACTAGACTATACTGGAACATCTAAAGGATACAAATAGGCATCCAAGCACAAACATATATAAAGGTTTATTTGTGTCCCACTACATGTACAAGTATAAATCCTAGTTTTAATGAAAACTAACATCTAAGCATATATCCAAATCATTAAGCATAAAACGAGTCATAAATCAATAATATTCTAAAAATGATCATTATGTAAATCCACATGCTATAAGAATCAAGATATACATAATATCAAAACAATTGTAAAAACACAAATTATGGATTCATCTAAACAATGGAGATATCAAATTGCAATACATGCATAGCAATAAACACACTATTCAAAACATGAATCATTAAAATGAAAGTCATACAATCATGAACATCAAATGATCATTATGCATATGCATGTGCACTAGATCTAGAGCATACATGTTAGTTTAAACAAAGTGAGACACTAAGTATAGATCCATATGAAGCATGGGTGCTCAAGTAGCTAAACATGTACAACCTTAATCTAATGATCATGGCACAAGCATAACAAAACACAACATGCCAAAAAAAAAGATGAACGTAAAAAGCATGTAAACACTAAATGGAGTAAGGGATTGTTACCAAAACTGAAGGGGCAACTTTCCTTGTCTCCAAAACACCCGGTGGTCCTCCCACCTAATCTCCTTGAGAGTGAAGCATCCAAATGGTTCTCCTTTTATCTTAGAATGCATCCACCTCAAGGCACCAACACTCTCACGTTATGCGAGAGCCTCCACCTACATCAAACATCAAAGAGGTGGATCTTGGTACCCATTTCCTTGTGGGTCCACGGGGGTTAGTATCTCTCCTAACCCAAACAAGATTAGTTGCTAAATTTTAAATATATAATCTATCATAGCAAAATCTAGCAAGGTGGCCTTTTCGACCACAATGTGTACAAGTGTACACATGAGCATACATGTTATGATTGTGTCCGTGATGAGCATGTGTATGCCGTGTTGGGTGTGCATGCAAGGATGGAACTTGTTTCTTATGAACCAAAGATTCCAATCGTGAGTGATTCATGACACAATAGCTCAAAGTGGAGCCCAAACTATCAACACTTTTCTTCAAAACATTTATATCATTTTCTATGCTAGAAGACAAAGTGGAGCATGCTATAGGTGTGCAAGAAGTAGAAGCTACACTAGCATGGCAAACATGAATATCAATATCATTTTGCAAAGATTTATTTTTATTGAAAACCAAATCCAATTCTTTTGTTATGAAATCAATTTCATTTTTCAAGGTAACATTTTCTTTAAAAACAAGATCTAATTTTGAAGATAAAATCTCATTGTGCTTTACAACATCATCACAATCATTTTTGTTTTTCAAAAATTCATTTTCCTTTAAAGCAAGTTCGAGTTGAGATTTAAGTGAGTCACATTCACTTGTAATCTCTTCCTTCTCTTGCAACATCAATTCAAAATTAGAGCATAAATCCTTTAATTCATTTTTCAAAATAAGATTATCATCTTTCAACAATCATGTTTTTCTAACAAATTTTCAAGCTTATGAACAAGTTCCATATTTAAAGTTTGAACTTCAAACATCCATGACAATAGGAACTAGAGCTATCATCTATTTGAGAATCCGATTGTACCTCAAGGGAGTTCTTTCCTTGGACCATGAGGCATTGCTCTTCGGACTTTTCTCTCTTAGATCTCCTCATCTTGTTGATAATCCTTGGAAGCTCGGGAGAAGTCAAGATGCTCCAAACTGCAAAAGCCGAATCATAACGATCAAAAATATGTAATAAATATTCATAAGTGCCCTAAGTGCTAATGCATTGGCCTTCTTATGCTTGCTACTATTTGGGAGGGATTCTATGGTAATGGCTTGATAAACTAGATGTCCTAGGTCTTTTAAATGTTTAGTCATATTAGCCTTCCAAGCATCAAGTCTAAAATGATCAAACATAGGAGGGCTAGCCATAAGTGCAAACTAAATGTGTGCAAATGAAAATGCAAATGAAGATTAGCAAACCAAGATCTCACTCCTAGGTGGTTAAACCTAAATATCAGGAGCGCTAGCTCTGATACCAATTGAAAAGTCACCTAGAGGGGGGGTGAATAGGTGACGATGCTAATCTAGTGAACTTAATGCGGAATTTAAAAACTAATTGCAATTATAACAATGATGCACACACAAGCAAGTATAAGATATGGCAATTTGCACAATACACAAAGTAAAGAGAGAGATAGAGAGAGTCAATGGATCAAACGCAAACACAGAGATATGTATCGAGGTTCGAGCACCCAGCTCTACATCCCCGCCTTCGACACACGAAGGATTTCCAATCCACTAGCTTGTCCACAAAGGACTCCCACAAAGGGAACCTCCACCGAGGATTTGGGGCAATCACAATACAAGGAGTACCCAACTCCTCTCCTTACAAACCCAACCTCCTCTTGAGGCAAACTCCAAGCCAACAACAACCTCCACCTTGAGGCAAGCACAACCCAATACAAAGATCACCTCACAACCTTGAGGGATACAACCCAATAGCAAATCTTCCTCAACACAATGAGGGAAAGGCACAAAGCCAAGCTAAATAGGGTTTACAACTTAGTGGTTTCAAACAGCAACCACAAAACAATCTCTTTTTCCCACACAAAATCCTATAGAAAAGATAGTAGATTTTAGCTCAAGTGTGGAGAAAACCAAGGGATTTGAAACCAGCAACTCAAAAAAAATCTTTGGGAAATAAATGAAACCAAGATAGAGAAGTTCAATTCAAAAGCTTTTCCCAAAACCCTTTTCTTTGATTTTTCAAACCCTATAGAAAACACCAAAAAGATTGTTCAAATCAAGGTCAAAAACTTCTTTTATTGTTGTAAAAACACCAGAGAGTATGTAAAAATTCGCACAAAAATTCTTAGAGAAAAACTCTTACAAATGGGGTATTTATAGGCTAATCCAGAAAATAGCCGTTGGCAATAGAACTGCCAGAAATACCCTGCCGGTCGACCGCCCGGTCGACCGCCCAACGGTCAATTTTTGACCGTTGTCAGCTACCGGTCGACCGCCCGGTCGACCGAAACAAACAGAGAGCAGACTGCTCTCAGTCCGGTCGACCGGTTCGGTCGACCGTCCCAGTGTCTCCAAACGTGCACAGATCTGTGCACGTCGGTCGACCGTCCCGGTCGACCGACCTCAGCCCTAGTCGACTAGTCAGGTTACTAGTCGACTTGGTTGAAGCTGGAACAGAAAATTCAATTAGAAATATATTTAAAAATTCTTTTATCTTTTCTAAAAATCACCAAAAATAGTTTTATCATTTTGCATTGATATATAAACATGTGGTAAAAAGTTTAGCTCAAATATCAATCAATAAGAACTATTTTTGTGTTATAGAAATTTTGTCAAAAACCAAAAACTGTATTTTCTAAAACTTGGATTTTGAATAGAAGATACATTTTGTCCAAAACTCTTCCAAGTACAAAAACATGATACTTAAACACATTTAGGCATGATGCATAGAAATCCAATATACATGAAACAAATATATATCATAGTTTTTGTCGTTAATTCCAAAATATGTTTTGTCAAAAATACCAAAACATATAACACATGAATAAGGGAGTCAAAACTAAGTTTGTCTAGGAAATTAAAGCATGCATGTATATAGAACAAATTATATATACATTAAACCATGTAAACTTGTTTCGATCTATTCATGAAAACTAAGATCGGTTAAACCTAAAACCGAAAAACCAAAAAAACAATATTCAAAACATGAAACGTGTGTGTTGTGAACTTGAGCATTATCATACTATTCTAATCTTTACAATTTAGATCTAAACACAAACTAAACTAGGGATACCTAAGTCTTCTTGTAGAGCACCGTCTCCAAGTTGACTCGGTCCAAACCGTGATTCACCAAGCTAGACTCCAATGAGTGCTAGATGTCATCTTTGATGCTTAGGCTCTTGAATCACCTTGTGAAAGATGTGTGGAAGCTTTCACCAACTAATATCTTGTTAAATATCTGAAACTTAAACATTGCAAGATTATTAGTACACATAACTACATGAGTTAATCATCATCAAAACTAGAGTGGAAGGCCTTTGGGCCAACAATATCATGCTTGGTCAACCCTTCGTGGTCGATTAGACTCCGAGCTCTCTACTGAGCCTCCGGACATCACCAGTCTATGGCAGCCTAGTTATTATCATACTTATATGTGTGCTCGTGTGGTACTAACATCCCATGCAGGTACCTACTCAGCCTTTGGGCCAGCCCTCTTCCGGAGCTACCCAATAGGAATTGGCCTTGCCCCCTTTGGGTTTTGTGGTAGCTGGGAGTGCGTTCAGACCGTCAGATCTTTCAGCTCGGCCTGGTAGGCGAGCCAAGCACTTAGCGCTCTATCGTTAACTCTGTCCGAGTGTAGTTGCATAGTGAGTGATACTTGTACGTTATCATGGCTTCGCCCCGAGCAGTAACTACGCCGAGTGTGATAGCGTCTAGCGATGTATGCTAGCTTCACTCTAGCATGTATAACTTTACTTGTTTGATCGCTTAGCCATTACTGTCTGCTAACTTCTGTACCATGTTTGTATGCGTGATTGGTACTAACATTCCTGTAGGTACCTACTCGGTCGTATGACCTTACAGCCCATTTGGTGCTCAGACTATCGGGTCTTTCAACCACGCCTGGTAGTTTAGTTTATCGCTTAGTGCTTTATTGCTAGATTCGCTCGAGTGAAAGTTATGTCATGCACGCCTGATGTAGTGGTTAGACACTCTTCGTCATCCACGTGTATAGCTCCGTCGTGCGCTTTAGCGATAAAATGCTGCTTGTTGATCTTTTTATAGCTTGCTTAGCTTCGCTTGGATGTACGCTTGTCTTCTCTGACTTTATTCCTGCCTTGCTCAGCCTCCGGGCTTCACTACCCAACTGATACCTCAGTTATTACATGTTAATGTGTTTGCATAATTATGTTTGATACTAACACCTCTGCAGGTACTTACTTGGCTTCCGGTCAGCCCTTTAGGTTTTCACCCACTTCCTCAAAAAAGGGAGTGTATTTAGACTGTCAGGTCTTCTAGCTATGCCTGATAGGCGGACCTAGCGCTCAGCGCTTTGCCGCTAACTCTGTTCGAGCGTAGTTACACCATGAACAAGGCTTCGCCTCACCCGGTAGTATAGGTTCATACGCTTGCTCCGTCATTTGCGTTTAGCCTTGCCGCGAGCGGTAACCACGCCGAACATGATAGCGTCTAGTGCTGTACGGTAGCTTCGCTTCAGACCGCCACCCGCTGCTCCTCTCTTTCTCTTTATCGTTCTCTTTTTTTCTCCTTATTAATTATAAACCCAAACCCATTAAAATCCAATAACCATTTACCCAATAACCATATTAAATTAATTGGGTTTGAGTTTTTGAATCCAAACCCAACAAATTAGCAACCCGTCCCACATCCAAAACCAATTAAAGGTAAATTTCATAAAACATCCCTATTAAATAATAGTTATTGCATTTGGAATATTATAAATTACATTTTTAACCTATTTTATTGATTTTTGTGTTCGGGCGATATCTGGAGCATTCGGCGTCCGATTTGGACGATTCTTGAGCTGTTATGTTCGTAAAAAAGAAAGTTACAGTTCTGTAATTACTTTGTGAGTGTTTTTCTTTAGTAAAATTATATTTATCATGTTGAATAAAAATAATTGATTGCCTTATTTAATAAATCAAGATTATTGGTAAAAGATTGTAATTACTATTTAATAAACTATAATTATCAGGAAATCATTGTAATTAGAATATGCATGATTGTTCCTTAAACATAATTGATAAAATAATAATTTATTTTGTTTCTTGATTTATTATAAAATATAGTTTAATTATCTAAATATCAAGTAAATATTAGACGATAGATTAAAAAAACTCGGGATTAATAAGATAATAATTTTAATAAGTAAACTAATAAATAAATTTGTAATTAAAATAGATAATTATATATAATTTTATGATATTGATCATTATGATAAATATGTATATCTGACACGCGATTATATTTATGATATTACCTTAGCATAACCACAGTTACTTGACTAACACTGGACACTATTATTTATATATATTGATATCACTTTACACGAATTATATTTATTCGTATATTCATGTAGACCTGTTACAGAGATACTTTGTTATACTAAACACTATTATTCATGTACTTATAGCACCATAATATGGATATACTATCACACCAGACACTGTCATTTCATGTACATTTATCACCGTTACGCAGATTCTGTTACACTAGACACCATTATTTCATGTTCATGTACCACTGGTACACGTACACGCAAGTCCACTAGATACCATTATTGCATATATTTGTATCACTGCTACATGAATACTCTATACACAGTTATTTAATGCTCTTATAAAATTGTTACATAGATTCACATGTATACATGTGTTGATTATTTTAGTATTCCTGTTGTATGGATCATTCTTCCTGTTATATGTATGGATCATATTCCTGTTATATAAATATTCCTGTATTCTTGTTACATGATCGTTTCTTGTTACTGATATCGATATGATACTCCTGCTACTGGACAAGAGTGTTGTTGATATGTGATGTGTGAAACTAGATGCTACGTGGATCTAGGCCACGGGGCCACCATTATAATTTCACATCTCTTGTTTCCTGTTTTCCATTATCTTATCATGATATCAACAAAGCTCATGTCTTATTATCGTGTTACATGTACCATGTACTGTTCTTATTCCTGATACACTGTGTAGTTTAAATATAAAAAATATAACATATGGATGGGGAAAGCTTGACGTTTGATTAGAACTTATCAGGTGGATATCTGAATCCATTATAGTCCCACTGCAGGGGACGTGGTAGTGCTGGTTATCGATTGTTCTAGCTCAGTGAGCTCCCGTTTCCTGTTACTTGTTTTGCCTTAGCGGGCCGGCCCTAATCTCAGCAGCCAGGGAACTATTTAAGGCTGTAATCCCGAGTATGCACGAGATACACCCACCTGATTAGAGCTCCTCGACCATTGAGTTTTC
Source organism: Agave tequilana (assembly GCA_038442645.1). Taxonomy (NCBI): domain Eukaryota; kingdom Viridiplantae; phylum Streptophyta; class Magnoliopsida; order Asparagales; family Asparagaceae; genus Agave; species Agave tequilana. Next base: position 162,146 of record JAVJIF010008228.1, read on the forward strand.
AATTAATATAAACAATTGTGACATCGGGAATCTTTGTTACTTGGCTACTCTCTCGTTCATATAATGGTACCCATATGCCATGTTAGAATGGGTTAGGCTGGAGTACGGGCAATGGTATGAACTGCCAGTGGTATAAGAGACTAGAAGAGATTGATTAAATATTAGGCAGTACTGATTGTTATTATTGTATAAATCACATGACATGCTCGATACATGTATATTATTATTTATTTATACTTGTTATACTTTCTGATATCTTATCCACTATCATGTCACATGTAAATTGTGCACTTCATGTGGAGAATACTATTCATGTACACGTACACTCTGTACTCTATGTATTTTCTGTTCCATGTAATCATGTATAAATATTTTTATCACGATACCACATACTACTATTACTATTAGTTTAAACAATAAATATACAATAATTAAGACGTAATACATGTTCATTGAATAACTTGATTTTATTAATATAAAAATAAATAATGGATCATATTACTCATATTGATCTTACCATATAATTGGTATAACTCATACTAATTATAAGAATGTCATAATATAAGGTTGGTGATATATAAGACTATTTTCGATAATATTAATTGATATTAATGTTATATAATTGGATTCTAATGTAAAACTAATATCGTTGAAACATGCTATGTATTTATAAAGTTATAGTGTTAATATAACACTTGTTTATAGCGATACATATGTCTTGATTGTTAGTATAATTAAATTATATCACTAGTATTTAAACGTGAATTATATAGTATCGTGATTGTACCACTATTATATTACATATTACTGCTTCCTTCATTTTACCACTCACTAGGTCGCTTTCTGACGACCCTGCTTTTGCATGCTCAGGTTAAAAATTCGAGATATCGTAATATCTGATACTTCAAGAGATATCAGTAGGAGACTCGACGTTTTTATTATTCATAGGTATCTTTATTATTCTGTCTTTATTTCCTTATTTATCCTTGTTTTTAAAAGTACACCTCGAGGGGGGTGAATAGGTGTAGTGCTAATTTAGGACAAATAATGTGAAACTAAAACTTTTACACTAACACACAAAGTATAACAAAGAGTGAGTCTGAATTTCTCGTGAAAGGCTCTGGAACTTCTCCTCACTATTCCTCTAAATTATGAGTTGAGGTGCTTCAATAGCACTCTTGGTTGAATACAAGTGTGTGCCCACAAACAATATCAAGCATATATGAATAGAACAAAGAATGCAATGCAAGATATAAAGAGAGAGTTGAGAGATAGAGGAAGATAGCCAATCCAAAATACAAGGATATGTTTCGAGGTTCGAGCCACTGCTCTACGTTCCTGCCTTCACACAGAAGGATTTCAACTATCCACTAAGGATTTTCCACAAAGGGACTTCTACTGAGGAATTGCAATTTACAAAATAAAGAGTACACAACTCTAACTCTCTTATACACCTCTCCACAAGAGGGTAGGCACAGAAAAAGATTACAACTTGGTGATCCAAAGATCACAAATAATTACTTGGTGATCTCAAAAGACCACAAACAAAAACCTCTCACAAACATAATTCTAGAGGATAGATTTGCAATGAAGAGCTCAAGTATGTGAGAAAACAAATTTTTTGAAAAAGAAAACACAAAGAAAACTTTTGGGAAAAACTTCTCGATAGATGAAGAAATTGAAGTACAAAACTAGATTCTCAAAACTTGTTTTCTTTTGATTTTCTAACACTTTGAAAACAAATATTGATAAAGTTTTTATAACTCAAAAAACTTCTTTAAAATTTTGTTGCTAAAACTCTATAGAAGATGAAAAAAATTGCTCTTGAAAAACTTGTTGAAACTAACCCCAGAACCCATATTTATAGGGTTTCAGAAAACTAGCCGTTGGAGGCTGAACCCAGGCCAGAATAGCATATCGGTCGACCGTCCGGTTGTACCGCCCCGCCCCACCGAGTACAGAGACGCTACTGCAAGGTACATACGCATGACAGAAATGCCCTAACATACGTGCACTAAGTATATCAGTATAGTCAGGAATCAGAGTATGAAAGCACAGTGGTAATATACATTCCAACATTATAGTCAAGTACATTGTTATCATAGTATGAGATCCAATATTTCATGAATATTACATCACTGGAATGTACCAAAATATGAATTACAAGAGATTTATCAGATATAATACGGGAAGAGGCTCCCGAGCTGGAAAGGAATCTCGAGAGTCGGATAGAGGAGATGGGTCTGGAGGACCATCAGATACGTTTCCAAACTTCTGCCTGGTTCTGATCATGGGACCTGCTACGCTCCTGTTATGCCACTCTGATCGGCAACAGAAACTTCGTCAATGTCTAAGCTCTAGAATCTGGACATGCAAGTCAAGGATTATCAGAATACAACCCAACGAGTACATTAGAATACCAAGTGGCGTGCGCAAAAGCAAATACACATGTACAGGAAATAAATGGCATTACGTGAAAACATGTTTATGTCTGCATGAAATCATGTTTAAATCATATCAATGAAAGCATATGTACTTCATTAACTGTATATGTATAATGTAAATGTAGGCAAAACCAATTATATAAACTCAGGCTTTGGATCCATGAGCTTAGTACATCGAGGGGATAATCCCAAAAAGAAAACCCTCATCTACGTATCATATACCTCACTTCACCATCAACTGGGCGTATACAACCAGAATTGCTGATCAGTTAGTATGTCAGTATATCTATGATTTGTGGTTCCATTTCTGTCAATTGTGTTCCAGTTTCAGGAGTAACATTTATGTTTGGAATTCTTGTACAGGTAATTGTCAGGTTAACTTAATTATATAAAAATAATAATAATCAGTATCGATTGTTATTATAATCATTCCCCTCTTGTGTCCCATTCCGCTGGCAGCTCATACTGAAGTCTGCACTTCTAGCAGAGTACATCCGGATTCTGATATACGGATACCATTGTCCGAACGTAAGAGTGACCGAATAATATCCGCTCCTGAAATTATTATTATCTGATAATTAAGGTATGTTAAGGGTCACGTAAAGTACAATATTTGATATTATACAATAATGAATATCATTACCGCATGACATTTTAATCATCTCCCTACCAGTGTCGCCCATCGCTGGCTGTCCATAATAGAGTAATACTAGTGTATAGACCCTAATAAAACTTACTCAGATCTGCTATGAGCGTAACAGAATTCAAATAAAGGAGAGACCAAATGGCACACGTTCCTAACACATTACTATTGGGTTGTTACATTCTTCTTGTTCATTTGATTCATATGTCTAGATATGTGTTTCCGGTATACATACATCTATATATGAGTAAAATGAGTTAATTTAGAAACTGATGGGGATCAACTGTATCAGGTTCTTAATGGGCCCTGTGCATACCCAGGACAACAGCCTCAGGACATATGGGTTTGGCTCCCAGAATTAGCTGCTAAGCCGTAACAGTAACAAGAATGGATTAGGTCAGGGGTGCCAGTTTACCCCAACCGGTCCCTTGTGGCCTCAGGTGAATCCGGAACAGTAGTTACAACATCGAATCATTATAAAGTCATACATATTGATGCACCAGTTTTTCCATCCTTAGTGTCTGTTGAATATTTTATTATAAGTTGTCCAGTGTACAATTCAGTATATCATAAAAACCATTTACGATAATCTTCAGGAGTTCAGTAATCAGTAGTACAGTAATTAGTAGCGATGTATGATTTTTGAGCTGGCCCCCGTGGATTCAAGAGGTGGCCCCCATCACAGAGATGTGTGATGTGGCATTTGTTCCACGTGGCACTTAGTTCCACACATCATATAAATAACAGGAGTATCACGATTCAGTAGTAAGTCCCCATAAATCAGAAATCATGATTTTATCCAGTTATGAGTTACGGTACCAAGTTTAGAATCAGTGTAATGTAATAGATCAGGAGTTGTGGTATCGTTTAGTAATCAGTATATGTTCTGTAGTCAGTATCCATATATCAGGTGTAACGTCAGTATTAGTAGTCAGTATCAGTAACAGTAATATCGGTATCAGTATCCAGTCAATACTATTAAAGCAGTACTACAGTTATGCACATACAGGCGGAGCAATCGGTGTTGGGACACATATAGCGAACATTGTTTAATCACTAAAGAGCTAGGTAGAGCTACAAGAAAGACTCGGCTTAGACTGCGAGTTTGAAATCCGGCAGAGTTCCGCCTTAACGAGTTTAGTGAATAAACCATTGAGTGCTAAATACACCTATCAAGTGTTGTTAGAACGGAGCTACGCTGTTAATATACCTCAGAGAGGGTAAGCCCGAGGCTGTAGTATAAACCACATAGCGGTTAAGCCCGAAGTCTGTATAAGTACCTGTAGAAGGTGTTAGTACCACACACAAGCAATCAATAATATAATATAATCATAAACACAGTCACAGGCTCCATATTGTGCTCCTGAGTTGAGTACCCTATGCCTTCAGTTATAACGAAACCCAAAGGTAATGGGTGACCTGCAAAGCGGTCACTCGGATGATATTCCAAAATGGATAGAGCATCTAAGGCATAGAACCCCCTTATTCAGCTACCACGAAAACCTAATGGTAGTGGGCGATGGCGATGACCTGTTGCCGTTGGATAACCGGGAGGGGCCTCCCGAGACAGCCAACCCGTGAAGGAAAGTTTGTCCCGAGAGTCTTCTCCTGCAACCTGCACCACTGTTAGTCCCAAAATACAATAATTTAGAAAATTCATATTAATTCTAGAAAAAACAGTAAATTCCTGAAAATACATTGATAAATTCTAAATACATAGAAAAAAATCCTTAAAATATACAAAAATTTCCTATAATGCAAAAAATTCATTAAAATGTCCAGCTAATTTCTAAAAAATACAGAAAATTCCTAGAAATGTCCAAAATATGAAATATGCATGTACGTGTGTAAGTGTATATGTTCACATATGCAACATGGGAAGAGTACTCATCTATACCGAGAAAATGCCCGATACCACATGCATGTGTGCACGTCAGCAGCCAAGGGCTGGCCTGAACTGTAAGAGGAAGGAGGGAGTTGTGAAGAGGTGTTTTAGAGAAAGAAAATGTAAAGAAGAGAGAGAAATCTAAAGAGAGAAAATTAAGGGAGAGAAAGATTTTTGGATGTAAGGCTGCTGGAGGAGGTGGAGGATATGGAGGAGGATAGGGAGGTGGCAGGCCTGAAGTAGGATGAGGAAGGTGAGAGAAATCTAGAGAGAGGTTAGAGAGAAAGTAGTGTTTTATGGCTTTTTAGAGAGAGAAAATAGGAGAAAATTATGGAAGGTAGAGAGAGTGAGGGGGAACCATCTACAGTAGTCAGTCATGGAGTTATGGAGGGAGGAGAGAGAAAATCTAGAGAGATATTAGAGAGAGGAGAGAGAAAGTGTCTTTTTGAAAGTTTTTAGTAAAAGAAAAATTAGAAAAAAAATATGAGGTGTAGTTAGGCCTAGGAAAGAACTTAGAATGGTAAGAAAGTATCCATGAAGTTATAATAATTTTTTAGGATTTTTAGAGTGAGAAAATGAATGTTTCTAAGGAGAGAAAGGGGTTTTTGGTCACTTTTAAGAGGAGAATGAATTGGAAAAATTTGAGGAGATTATGAATGGTGAAAGAGATGTTGTGATGGTGGTGGAATAGTTGTAGGAGGTGGTGGTAGTGTATAATGATTTTTTAGAAGACTTTTGGAGGGGTTTTTTGTACCTTTTAGAGAGAAAAGGGTGGAGGGAGGAAGGAGGTGGCTGGCCATGGTGTTAGGCTGGTAAGAGAGGATAAGGAAGAGGGGGAGAGGCTTCTTTGAGAAGCCAAAGCCTTGGTTTCCTTGAGAAGCCAAGGAGGCTTCGAGAAAAATAGAGAAAGAAAAGAAAAAGAAAAGGAAAAAAGAAATGGAAATGTAAATATTAGATTGTTGGGGGTTATGTGTAAATGTCCCATAGGAAAATAATATAAAAAGAAAAATGAAGAAACTTGGAAAAGAAATGAATTTATAAAAGAAAGAATAGGAAAAATAGAAGGAGAGAGAAAATATTTAATTAAATATTTATTTAAAAGGAAAATTTATAAGATTTCTAGGGTAGAATCTAGTGCCAGTGTAGAGTCTTGTGCGAAAAAATTAGGATCAAACTGAAGAAAATACGTACATTAAATGGCATGCATAAGTTCAAAACATCAAAAACTGTAAATGGATACGTATACTGGAATCAGGGTATTATATTCTCCTACCTCGTAAAAATTTTGTCCTCACAATTTCATTAATGAGGGAGATGTACATGGAAAGGATCAAAGTAGTGATCACAGTAGGATTCAATGATAGTTAATCTGAACTAGGTAGCGGTGTTGCAAGATATTTTAGGAATAATCAGAAAGATTTACCGACTTGAAATAGAAAAAGTCAGGATAGTGGGACCTGAAATGTGGAAAGGTGGAAAGATTTCAGAAAACAAAGAAGATTATGAGGAAGGATAGATAACTTGTACTTGAAATTGGAACGTATATCTCTGATTCTTGCTCCAGTTGCAAATTAATATCACATTAATCTGCCTATTGGTTGTACTGAAGGTGTAAGTGCTCAACCTATGCTCTGATACCAACTTGTAACGCCCCTCCCCACTGAGTACGGAGATGCTACTGTAACTGAAAAACACCTAGAGGGGGGGTGAATATGTGTAATTGCTAATCTAAGAAACTTAATGCAAACTAAGTGCGCTAAATGCGGAAGCTAATGCAAATTATGCACAAACTAATACAATACAACAAGTGTAGCCGAATTCCTCTTGCGAGGCTCTGGACTAAACTCCTCTTGATTCCCCTTGATATGGGTTGAGGCGCTATGTGAAGCTCTTGTTGGATGAGTATAAGTTAGGCACACACACAAGCAATCCAAGCAATGTGCACACACAATCAAGCCAAGCAATAAAGAATATAGCAATATAAAATAATGCAAGGCAACACAAGCAATATGATATGGCAATATGAGTTATGCTCAACACAAGCAAATATGATGATATGAAGTATGATGCTTTACACAATATAAATGAGAGAGAGTTAGAGAGACAATGGATCAAAACGCAAACACCAAGATTTGTTTCGAGGTTCGAGCACCTTGCTCTACATCCCCGCCTACACCACCGTGTAGGATTTCCACTATCTCAACTCCCACCGAGGGAACCTCTACCGAAGAGGATTTCTTACAACTCTAGGAGTACCAAACTCCTCTCTCAACAACAACCTCCACCGAGGCCCAACAACCAACAACAACAACAACAACCACCTCTACCGAAGAGGTTTACAACCAAACTCAATCACCTCTACCGAAGAGGGATCCACAACACAATCACCCGATCACCTCTACCGAAGAGGGATTCACAAGTATAAGGGTGTTTACAACAATGAGGTTTACAACAAACAACCTCAAACACTTCTCTTTCTTTCTTTTTCCACAAAACAAAGATCCTAATAGTTTAGGATAGATGATATAGCTCAAGTGTGGAAAACAAGTGTTTTTGGAAACAAGCAACAAAGAAAAATCTTTGGGAAAATACTTGCAATATGATAGAGTTGAAGATCTAAGCAAAATCCCAAAAACCTATTTTTCTTTGATTTTCCAAAAACCCAAAAACAAATAAGATGAAACCTTTTTGACTTAAAAACTCTTTTAAAAACTCTTTTAAACTCTTCAGAAAACTGAAAATTTTTAGCTCAAAAATTCTTAGCCAAAACTATGGAGAAATGGGGTATATATAGCCCCTAGGAAAAACTAGCCGTTAGGCTGATGTAGCAGTCTGACCAACTGCCGGTCGACCGGCCCGGTCGACCGCCAACGGTCAAAAATGTGACCGTTGGGCAGCAGCGGTCGACCGGTCCGGTCGACCGAAAATTCCCGAGAGCAGAGCTCTCGGTCCGGTCGACCGGTCCGGTCGACCGTCCACTGTGCCTAACAGACGTGCACGTCTGTGCACATCGGTCGACCGGCCCGGTCGACCGGCCCTTGGTGCGGTCGACCGGTCCGGTCGACCGTACTGGCCTGACAGGCACAGTGCAGAACTGCACAGATACGGGATTTGAAAATAGGTCTTTTCACTCAATAAAAATCCCATAAATTCACAGTAAATCCACTAAATAGTTTTAATCACAATAAAAACTGTTTTTCTAAAAATATGTTTTTCTAAAACTTATTTTTCCATAACTTCACAAAGTACAAAAACAAGATATTTTGAACTTATTAAAGCATAGTGTGTATGCATATGATCCACTACACAATCATAATGAAATATCTATGTTTTTTTTTTGATATCTAGCATATAACAAGGTTTTGGTTTAAAGGATATGCATGATAGAAATACCAAAAACCAACTCTTGTATTTTTATCATAAACAAAACTTGTATTTTATCATACTAGATTTTTTCAAAACATGAATAGGATAGTCAAATAAGTTTGTCTATAAGTTAAGCATGTATGTATAAATAGAAACATCTACTATACATATAAATCTTGAAAACTTGTTTTGATCAAACTATTCATGAAAACCAAAACTCAATCATAAAACGTGTGTGATTTGTGCACTTGAGCATATCAACTAAACTAAGCTTTACAAATATGGATCTAAAACACAAACTCTAAACTAGATACCTAAGTCTTCTTGACGATCTTCATCTTCAAGTAGACTTACTCCAAAACTCCGTGATTCTCCAAGTGCAAAGATATGATCTTTAAGCTTTGGCACCGGAATCATCATAAATAGCTTCTAATCATCTTGTTGAAGCTAATCACCAACTAATATCCTGTTAATGATCTGAAACTTAGAAACACAAGAATATTAGTAAACATAACTACATGAGTGTTGATCATCATCAAAACTAGAGTGGAAGGCCATTGGGCCAACAATCTCCCCTTTTTGATGATGACAAAACTCATGGAGTTATATATGCATGGATTAAAGATAAGCTTCAAGGAAGCTCCCCCTTAACTCATGCATAGGGATAAACAATAAATATATGCACTGAATGTTAAACATGAAACATGCATATGCATAAACAATAAATGGTTCTAGATATCAAATGGAATATTCAAAACAAAATAAGCTCTAGATACCAATTACAAAGCAAACTCTATAAATCAATTAAACTTAATATTCTTGAGATTCTTGAGATTAAAACATAATATATGCATAAACATAAGCATGCATATAAAACTCAAAATCTTTCTCCCCCTTTTGTCAATCATCAACAAAGGGGTAACCAGTCAAAACAATGCAAACAATGTTCTCCCCTATTTGTCCAAAACAAAAAACAAAATCAATAAGGGGTGACTACAAACATGATATCAATTAAAAATATGTCAATGAAGCATCTTGATATCAATAAATAAGAATCAATATATGTTATATGCTATATACATTCATGAAGAGGAAGACGCTAAGTTAGCTTCCCTACACATATGCATTACATGAAGAAGGGATGACAAGCCCCAATTCACATAACACATATTATGTAATGCATAAGAGGAGATGTGAAGCTCCCCCTACACACGTATATCATATAAAGAAGAGTTGTCAAGCTCCTCAATTTATAATATACTCAACATGAATCTATATGTAAGAGAGATGTTAAGCTCTCCTTGCATATAGGAAATACAAATCAAAACTTTGAATATTTTCTTTAAACAACATTTTGAGTTACCAATTGTAATTAAACATAACAAATTACCAATTGTAAAACAACATAACAAATTTTGAATGTCTAAACACAAATTTTGATACCAATTGTAAGAATATATTTCATTTTGAAAAACATATAAACATATGTTCAAAATAACAACTTTTGATCATAAAGAGTGGGAGTACAAATACCAATTGAAAATACAAAATCAAATTTTCTCCCCCTTTATGAGATACAAACTAAAGACATGCATAGTCTTGATAACAATTTAAAAGTAATCAATTTAAACAAAATTGAAACTCAAGCACTAGCATAAATACAAACATACATATGTATGAAAGATAGATACCAATAGAAATTGATATACTTGGAATTTAAAGCATACATACATACAAAACATATATGAGTATACCAGAAGATCAAAATGATACCAATTGAAAGAGTTCAATGATACCAATTGACATAACAATAAGTTCAAGTGTATACATCATATTATCTACCACCCAATCATAATTCAAGTTTTAAAGATTTTCAATTTAGGGCATACATGAACATGATCTCCCATCCTACCGCCCTTTGAAGGTAGGAGTTTTCAAAGATAGATTTGAAAATGTAGTTTTGTTTGAAAATCACTACCAAAATGAAGAACACCGCAACTAGTTAAATGGAAAACTTGTTAACTAGCACGAAATCCTTCAAGAAAGGAATAAAACAAAAATGAAATTCACATGATAATCATCACTCTAACCAATAAAGCATACCTCATGAGAAACAAAACATGAGTAATAGATATGAGTGTACAAATAATATGTGAAGATCATAATCATGAAAAATATTTCATTAAGCTCAATTATTCCTTAAAATATAATTCCATCAAAAACTATCTAATCTTCAAGGCATATGTATGTCTAATACAAACTAACGTATACATACATATCCAAAACATAACGAGTCCACAAAATATATGCATTAAGGCACGTGGCTCAAAAAGGATACTCATGTATAGTCAATAGTTTGGATAAGATGGACATATACATGAAGTTAAATATTGACACAATAAACATGACAATCATGAAAACATGAAAAGCATGAAAAGTATGAAAATTTAGCTTTTCATTAAAACAATTTGATACCAATTCTTTTCAAGGTATATGTATGATTTGTCAACACAAGAAGTATACATACATATCCCTTAAACACACTTTGAGTCATAATAGATATTTGCTGAAAGGCAAATGACTCAAGGGGTATACATGTATATCTTCAAGTTTGGCAATACAAACATATACATGAAGTGAAAAACTCATAAAACAAATCCAAAATGAGAATACAAGTTTAAAATGTATGAGTCATCAAAACTAGACTATACTAGCACATCTAATGGGTTCAAATAAGCATTCAATTCTAACTATATATAGATTTATTTGTAGCCCACTCTATGTACAAGTATATAACTAGTCTTAATGAAAACAAACATCTAAACATATATTCAAAACATGAAGCATCAAAACAAATATAAAAGTCATCATGATAAAACTAAAACATGATTATTATGTAAATTCACATGTATTAGATTCATGATGTATATTATAGCTTAAACAAAAGTGAGATCACTAAATATGGGATCACATAAGCATGTGTGTCTCAAATACTATACATGTATGTCAAGGATCTAATAAACATGGAATGAACATACTAATCCAATGACAATAAAAACATGCTATAAACATTAAAACATGGAAGGCATGTAAACAATAAATGGGAGTAAAGGATTGTTACCAAACCGAAGAAGCAACTCTCCTTGTCTCCAAAACATGGTGGTCATCTCCACCAAATCTTCCCTTGAAAGTGATGCATCCATTTGATTTCCTTTAAGTCCGGAACGCATCCACTCTAAGGTGTCATCACTCTCACGTCATGTGAGAGCCCACACCTACATCAAAAATAATAGGAGGGGTGGTCTTTGTACCCACATCTTGTTGGGTCCATGGGGGTTAGTCCCTTCTCTAACCCAAACAAATTTCTTTGCTAAATTAGTAGTATGTAATCTATCAAAACAAAATTTAGCAAGGTGGCCCTTACGTCCACAATGTGTACATGTGTACACATGAGCATACATGTGATGGGTGTGTCCGTGAGGAGCATGTGTATGCCGTGAAGGGTGTGCATGCATAAAGGATGGAACTTGTTTCTTTCGAACCAAGGTTTCCAACCGATTGTGGTTCAAGGCACATTGGCTCATAGTGGAGCCCAAACAATCAACCTTCTTCTTAAGCAAACAAATATCATCATTAATCTTAGAAGAAAAAGTGTGGCATGCAATAGGTGAAGTGTGTGATACTACCCTAGCATGGCAAACATGTGCATCAATCTTATTTTGCAAAACAATGTTTTTCTTTAAACACACATCTAAATCATTTGAAATAGAAATAATTTTATTTTTCAAATCAACATTCTCTTTTATAACAAAATCTACTTTTGAAGACAAATTTTCATTTTTCTTCAAAAGATTTTCACAATCATTTTTAGATTTTAAAACTTTATTTTCCTTAAGTGCAAGATCAAGTTGAGATTTTAATGAATCCCTCTCATTATAGACCTCAACCTTTTCTTGCAAAACACAATCAAGTCTAGAATGCAAACACTTATTTTCTTTTTCAATTTCTAGACTTTTCTTTTTCAACAAGTTATATTTTTCTATTAACTTTTCACACACAATAGATAGTTCTTCATTTAAGGCATGGGGATCAACATAATCATTTGAAGAACTAGCATCATCATCACTATCTAATGGAGTTTCCGAGTGTACCTCAAGGGAGTCATTCCCTTGGACCATGTAGCATATAGAGTTGGATTCTCCACTAGATTCCTCTTCTTGGATTTGGACTTGAAGCTTGGAGGTGGTGGTTGTTGTCAATTGTTCCACACTACAAAAGCGGAATCAAAGTTAGAAACACATAAAAGATAATCTTTAGATAAAGTGCTTCTAATGGCCTCTAGGGCTTGTGCATTGGCCCCTATATGATTGCGATCACTAAGGAAGGATTCCTTGGTAATAGCAAGATAGACTTTATGACCTAGGGTTTGCAAATAAACGGTCATCCTAATCTTCCAAACATGAATGTTGGAAGGGTCATACATAGGTGGGGTCATGAAGGCCATGGTAAACTAAATGAATGTGCAAACAAACAAATGCAAATAAGATTAGCAAGCAAATGGATCACTCCTAGGATGTTAAGCCTAAGTATCAGGAGCACTCGCTCTGATACCAATTGAAAAACACCTAGAGGGGGGGTGAATAGGTGTAATTGCTAATCTAAGAAACTTAATGCAAACTAAGTGCGCTAAATGCGGAAGCTAATGCAAATTATGCACAAACTAATACAATACAACAAGTGTAGCCGAATTCCTCTTGCGAGGCTCTGGACTAAACTCCTCTTGATTCCCCTTGATATGGGTTGAGGCGCTATGTGAAGCTCTTGTTGGATGAGTATAAGTTAGGCACACACACAAGCAATCCAAGCAATGTGCACACACAATCAAGCCAAGCAATAAAGAATATAGCAATATAAAATAATGCAAGGCAACACAAGCAATATGATATGGCAATATGAGTTATGCTCAACACAAGCAAATATGATGATATGAAGTATGATGCTTTACACAATATAAATGAGAGAGAGTTAGAGAGACAATGGATCAAAACGCAAACACCAAGATTTGTTTCGAGGTTCGAGCACCTTGCTCTACATCCCCGCCTACACCACCGTGTAGGATTTCCACTATCTCAACTCCCACCGAGGGAACCTCTACCGAAGAGGATTTCTTACAACTCTAGGAGTACCAAACTCCTCTCTCAACAACAACCTCCACCGAGGCCCAATAACCAACAACAACAACAACAACCACCTCTACCGAAGAGGTTTACAACCAAACTCAATCACCTCTACCGAAGAGGGATCCACAACACAATCACCCGATCACCTCTACCGAAGAGGGATTCACAAGTATAAGGGTGTTTACAACAATGAGGTTACAACAAACAACCTCAAACACTTCTCTTTCTTTCTTTTTCTACAAAACAAAGATCCTAATAGTTTAGGATAGATGATATAGCTAAAGTGTGGAAAACAAGTGTTTTTGGAAACAAGCAACAAAGAAAAATCTTTGGGAAAATACTTGCAATATGATAGAGTTGAAGATCTAAGCAAAAATCCCAAAAACCTATTTTTCTTTGATTTTCCAAAAACCCAAAAACAAATAAGATGAAACCTTTTTGACTTAAAAACTCTTTTAAAAACTCTTTTAAACTCTTCAGAAAACTGAAAATTTTTAGCTCAAAAATTCTTAGCCAAAACTATGGAGAAATGGGGTATATATAGCCCCTAGGAAAAACTAGCCGTTAGGCTGATGTGGCAGTCTGACCAACTGCCGGTCGACCGGCCCGGTCGACCGCCAATGGTCAAAAATGTGACCGTTGGGCAGCAGCGGTCGACCGGTCCGGTCGACCGAAAATCCCGAGAGCAGAGCTCTCAACCCGGTCGACCGGTCCGGTCGACCGTCCACTGTGCCTAACAGACGTGCACGTCTGTGCACATCGGTCGACCGGCCCGGTCGACCGGCCCTTGGTGCGGTCGACCGGTCCGGTCGACCGTACTGGCCTGACAGGCACAGTGCAGAACTGCACAGATACGGGATTTGAAAATAGGTCTTTTCACTCAATAAAAATCCCATAAATTCACAGTAAATCCACTAAATAGTTTTAATCACAATAAAAACTGTTTTTTCTAAAAATATGTTTTTCTAAAACTTATTTTTTCATAACTTCACAAAGTACAAAAACAAGATATTTTGAACTTATTAAAGCATAGTGTGTATGGATATGATCCACTACACAATCATAATGAAATATCTATGTTTTTTTTTTTTTGATATCTAGCATATAACAAGGCTTTGGTTTAAAGGATATGCATGATAGAAATACCAAAAAACCAACTCTTGTATTTTTATCATAAACAAAACTTGTATTTTATCATACTAGATTTTTTCAAAACATGAATAGGATAGTCAAAATAAGTTTGTCTATAAGTTAAGCATGTATGTATAAATAGAAAACATCTACTATACATATAAATCTTGAAAACTTGTTTTGATCAAACTATTCATGAAAACCAAAACTCAATCATAAAACGTGTGTGATTTGTGCACTTGAGCATATCAACTAAACTAAGCTTTACAAATATGGATCTAAACACAAACTCTAAACTAGATACCTAAGTCTTCTTGACGATCTTCATCTTCAAGTAGACTTACTCCAAAACTCCGTGATTCTCCAAGTGCAAAGATATGATCTTTAAGCTTTGGCACCGGAATCATCATAAATAGCTTCTAATCATCTTGTTGAAGCTAATCACCAACTAATATCCTGTTAATGATCTGAAACTTAGAAACACAAGAATATTAGTAAACATAACTACATGAGTGTTGATCATCATCAAAACTAGAGTGGAAGGCCATTGGGCCAACAGTAACATACATACGCAGGGCAGAAATACCCTCACATACGTACGCTAAGCATATCAGTACTGTCAGGAATCAGAATACGGAAGCACAGTGGTAATATACATTCTAACATTATAGTCTAAGTACATTGTTATCACAGTATGAGATCCAATATTACATGAATATTACATCACTAGAATGTACCAAAATATGAATGACAAGATATTTATTAGATATAATACTGGAAGAGGCTCCAGCTGGAAAGGAATCTCGAGAGTCAGATAGAAGAGATGGGTCTTGAGGACCATCGGATACGTTCCCAAACTTCTGCCAGTTTTTTTATCATGGGACATGTTATGCTTCTACTGTGCCACTCGATCAGCAACAAGAACTTCGTCAATGTCCAAGCTCCAGAATCTGGACATGCAAGTCCAAGGTCGTCAGAATACACCCAATGAGTACATAAGAATGCCAAGTGACGTGCGCAAAAGCAAATACACATGTACAAGAATTAAATAGAATTACGTAAAAACATATTTATGTCTACATGAAATAATGTTTAAATCATATTAATTAAAGCATATGTAATTCATTAATTGCATATGTAAAATGTAAATATAGGCAAAACCAATTGTATAAACTCAATCTGTTGATCGATGAGATTAGTACATCGAGAGGATAATCCAAATAAGGAAACCCTCGTCTATATGCCATATACCTCACTTCACCATCAACTGGGCGTATACAACCAGAATTGCTGATCAGTAAGTATGTCAGTATATCTGTAATCTATAGTTCCAGTTTTCTGTCAGTATTGTTCCAGTTTCAGGAGTATCATTTATGTTTGGAATTCTTATACAGGTAATTGTCAGGTTAACTTAATTATATAACAATAATAATAATCAGTATCTATTGTTATTATAATCATTCCCCTCTAGTGTATCATACCATTGACAGCTCATACTGGAGTCTGTACTTCCAAAAGAGCACATCCAGATTCTGATCTACGGGTATCATTGTCTGAACGTGACAGTGACTGAATAGCATCTGCTTCTGATATTATTATTATCAGATAATTAAGCTATATTAAGGGTCAGGTAAAGTACAGTAATTGATACTATACAATAATGGATATCAGTACTGCATGGCATTTTAATCATCTTCCTACCAGTGTTGCCCATCACTGGAAGTCCATAACAGAATAATACTAGTGTATAAACCCTGATAGAACTTAATCAGTTTGCTATGGGCATAACAGAATCCGAATAAAGGAGAGACCAAATGACACACGTTTCTAACATCATTACTGTTGGATTGTTACATTCTTATTGTTCATTCGATCTATATGTCTAAGTATGCATTTCTGGTACACATACATCTACATATGAATAAGACGAATTAGTTTGGAAACTGATGGGGATCAACTGTATCAGGTTTATAATGGGCCCTGTGCATACCAAGGACAACGGCCTCAGGACATCTAGGTTTGGCTCTTGGAACCGGCTGCTAAGCCGTAACAGCTGCAGGAATGGATCAGGTCTGGGGTACCAGTTCACCCCAACCAGTCCCTGTGGCCTCAGGTAGATCCGGAACAGTAGTTGCAACATCGAAACATTATAAAGCCATACATATTGATGCACTAGTTTCCCCTATCCCTAGTGAATGTTGAGTATCTTATTATAAGTTGTCCAGTGTATAGTTCATTATATCATGATAACCGTTTACGGGAATCTTCAGAAGTTCAGTAATTAGTGGCGATGTGGGATTTTAGAGGTTGCCCTCGTGGATTCAAGAGGCGGCCTCCACCATAGAGATGTGTGTGTGACACTTTATTCCACGTGGCACTTAGTTTCAGACATTCATATCAGTAACAGGAGTATCGAGATTGAGTAGTAAGTCCCCATAAATCAGAAATCATGATTATATCCAGTTAGGAGTTACGGTACCAAGTCTGGAATCAATATAATATATAGATCAGGAGTTGTAGTACCGTTTAGTAACCAGTATATATATGTTCTATAGTCAATATCTATATATCAGGTGTAACGTCAGTATTAGTAGTCAATATCAGTAACAGTAATATCGGTAAAAGTATCAAATCAATAGTATTAAAGCAGTACTGTAGCTATGCAAATACAAGCGGAGCAAGCAGTGTTGGGGAACATATAGCGAATAGTATTTAATCACTAAAGCGCTAGGTAGAGCTACAGGAAAGACTCGTATTAGACTGCGAGTCTGAAATCCTACAGAGTTCCGCCTTAACGAGTTTAGTGAATAAAGCACTGAGCACTAAATACACCAATCAAGTGATGTTAGAACAGAGGTAAGCCGTTAATAAACCTCAGAGAGGTTAAGCTCGGAGGCTATAGTATAAACCACATAGCGGTTAAGCCCGAAGTCTGTATAAGTAGCTGCAGAAGATGTTAGTACCACACACACAAGCAATCAATAATATAATATAATCATAAACACAGTCATAGGCTCCATATTGTGCTTCTGAGTTGAGTACCCTCTGCCCCCAGTCATCATGAAACCCAAAGGTAATGGGTGAGATACAAAGCGGTGATGATATTCCAGAACGGAGAGAGCATCCAAGGCATAGAACCCCCCTATTCGGCTACCACGAAACCCTAATGGTAGTGGGCGGGGCCGATGGCCTGTTGCCTTGGATAACCGGGAGGGGTCTCCCGAGACAGCCAACCCCTGAAGGAAAGTTTATCCCGAGCGTCTTCTCCTGCAACCTGCACCACTATTAGTCCAAAAATACAATAATTTCAAGAAATTCATATAAATTCTAGAAAATATTGAAAATTATTAAAAATACATAGAAAATTTCTAATTACATAGTAAATTCCTGAAAAAATAGATTAAATTCTAAATACACAGAAAAAATCCTAAAAATATACAGAATTTCCTATAATGCAGAAAATTCATAAAATGCTCAGATAATTTCTAAAAATTACAGGAAATTTCTATAAATATGCCCAAAATATGAATATGCATGCATGCGTACAGATATACTTGCGCAAGTGTATATATGCACATATGCAACAAGGGAAGAGTACTAGCCTATATCAGGAAAATACCCAATACCATATACACATGTGCACGTGAGCAGCCAAGTGCTGGCTCGGACTGTAGGAGGAAGGAGGGAGTTGTGGAGTTGTGTTTTGAGAGAAAAAGGTAAAGGAGGGAGAAAAATCTAGAGAGAGAAATTAGAGTCTTTGTTTTGGACGAGAGAGAGGGTTTTTGGATGTTAGGTTGGTGAAGGTGGAGGAGCATGTGGAGGAGGCTAGGGAGGTGGCCAGCCTAAAGTAGGATGATGGAGGAGAGAGAAACCTAGAGAATGGAGAGAGAAAGTAGCGTTTTAGAGCCTTATAAAGAGAGAAAAAATAGGAGAAAATTATGGAAGGTAAAGAGAGTGAGGGGGACCATCTACAGTAGCTGGTCGTGGATTTATGGATGGAGAGAGAGAAATTCTAGAGAGATATTAGAGAGAGTAGAGAGAAAGTGCCTTTGGGAGTTTTAGAAACAGGAAAATTAAGAAAATATTATTAGAGGTGTAGTTAGACCTAGGGAAGAGTTTAGAATGGTGAGGAAGTATCCATGGAGTTATAATAATTTTGTAGGATTTTTAGAGTTATAAAATGAATGTTTCTAGAGAGAAAGGGGATTTTTTGGCCACTTAAGAGGAGAACGAATTGGAGAAAATTTGGGGAGGTTATGAAAGGTGGAAGAGATGTTATGGTGGTGCTAGAATGGTTATAGGAGGTGATGATGTGTAGAATGATTTTTTAGATGATTTTTGGAGGGGTTTTTGGTATTTTTTAGAGAGAGAAGGGTGGAGGGAGGGAGGAGTTGTCGGCCATGGTGTTAGGCTGGTAACGGAGGATAAGGAAGAGGGGGAAGGCTTCTTTAAGAAGCCAAAGCCTTGGCTTTCTTGAGAAGCCAAGGAGGCTTCTAGAAAAATGGAGAAAGAAAAGAGAAAGAAAAAGGAAAAAATAGAAATGCAAATATTAAATTGTCGGGGGGTATGTGTAAATGTCCCATAAGAAAATAATATAAAAGAAAAATGAATAAAACTGGAGAAGAAATGAATTTATAGAAGAAAGAATAGGAAAATAGAAGGAGAGAGAAAATATTAAACTAAATTTTATAAAAAGAAAAATATGAAATTTCTAGGATAGAATATAGTGTCAGTGTAGAGTCTTGTGCAAAAAATTTTGGGTTAAATAGCAAAAAAATACATACATGAAATGGCATGTAAAGTTCAAAACGTCAAAAACCGTAATAAGATACGTATATTGGAATCTGGGTATTACACCGGTCGACCGACTAACGGTCATAAAAATGACTGTTGGGGTTGCCGGTCAATAGCATCGTCGACCGCCCCAAGGCACAGAGAAACCTTTCTCTGTCGGGACGTGCCGATTGGTCGACTGGCTAATCCCCCGAGAGATGGGTTGATCCAGTCGGCAGAGCGATCGGTCGACTACACCTGGCTACGGTCGACCAATCGGTTGATCGAGCTAAGGTGTTTGGCATTGTTCACGTATTTGTGCACGTCGGTCAACCGCTCGATCAGCCCAAGACCTGGATTATAGGATTTAAAACTAACTTGTTTAAATCCATAAAAATTCATTTAAATCCCAATAAATTCCACAAAAATAAGTTCATGTTAATAATTGATATCCAAACATGTGTGATCAGAAATTAACATATATTATAAACATGTATTTTCAAAAAACTGTATTTTCCAAAATCAAACTTTGAAATAGAAAACCGATTTCTCTAAAATTTGTATAGATACAAAAACAGGATATTGAAACACATTTTAAGCATTTTGTATATGGATAGAATCTAATACACATAGTAAATGATATATACTTATTTTTGACAATAAACCAAAATAAGTTTTGATAATAACAAAACTTAAATACATGACTAGATACATCAAAATAAGTTTTCCTAAACATATATGAACATCAATGTATATGGATGAAATCCAATATACATATAAACCATGTAAATTTCTTTTTATGAAATCTATTCATGAAAATTAAAAGATGTATACTTGAATATTAAAGACTTAAAATCATTTACATCATAAACTAAACACTTAGAAATTAGTTGTACTAAATAATAAAGTTTTAATATGTGTAAATAGAATCTAACATATATATAAACTATGAAATTTATTCTATGTATATATAAACATGTGATAAACTTTAAAATGAAACGGTTAAACCAAAACCCAAAAATATAACCTTGTTTGTGTATATACTTGAGCAATTCAAAACTATTCTATCCTTACACAAGATCTAAACTAAATAAATCTAGGTGCAAGTCTTCTTATCGATCTTCTTCTTCAAGATGACTCGATCCAAACGCGATCAAAGAGCTCGACTCTATCACAAGTACTTGATGTGATCTTTAAG